>JANHFX010008701.1:0-31372 GCA_027560015.1 Chloroceryle amazona
TCACTGTGGTGTCTTTAGATCTTGTATCTCGAGACCAAGAAAGGTGGGGAGGAGGAAGAAGAAGAAGGGAGAGGGGGGGGGGGGGGGGGGGGGGGGGGGGGGCTGTGGTTTTTTTTACTGGCAGTGGATACTTTGTAATATAGGTCAAACCAGTTCCACATCAGTAGCCAAGGGGGGAAAAAATGCCCTTCATTATGTTAACAAAAACAGTGGTTTACATGTGCATATATGCCAAATTCATTAGGCAGGTAATGAAGCATTTGCACAAATGTAATTACATACAGCAATTCTGACAGTTCGTAACACTGCATTAATAATCACTACAATTAGTTCTGATGATGGAAGCAATTTACAGCACGTCACATGTATAAATAATGGTGCATTTCCTGCATATGTCATTATTATGTATTAAAGATGCCACCTTGTTGTGACTTTCTCAGTAATGTTCCCCTTGAGCCAAAGTTAAGGGTAGGTGAGTGATTTTATTTCTGAGCTACAGTGTATTTCACACTTGTATAGTTTAAATACTCAGTTGAGGTCATTTTTGTAAGTTCTGTATATGAAATGTCTAAATAATAGCAGTAATTATTTATTACTGAATGATATAGCATAATAGTGAATAAGTCTTCCCATTTTAGTAATTTAAAGAAATTTAAGAGCTATTTATAAAGAAAGAGAGGGAAATGTCACCCCTTGATTATATGGTTTTCTCCATATCTCCTGACTTCTATTTACTCTTAGAAATCAATTTTCCTTTTTTCTTTTTACCTCTACTGACCTTTACTTGGCTACTAGGACATGAAACTGTTTTCCTTTCTGTGGTACTTGGTGTCATAGTGAAATAATTGCTTAATTTTATAGTGATGATTTAATAATGCTTCCCATTTAGAAAACAAGTCTATGAAATCAGCATATTCCAACCCTTAGTTTTCTTTGCTGATAAATCTTGCTGCTTTAAGCTCTGTCCTTTTCAAACCACAATTCATAAGCTGGATAATTAATTTTTCTAATTAATGAGAGGGAGGGTTCTGATGGCAGGGAGGACTAGAAAGGTCTGTAAGAGCAAGAATTATTTCTTCTATCTTCTTGTTAATATTGCTTATTGGCCCTTCTCATTATATTGGTTGGTGATTCATTACCCTGTAGCTTTATAAGCATTTTTTTGCGTAACTATTGAAGAAAAGGCATAATAGTTATTTTTAAAATGTGACTTTGTATGTGTATATATACACATACATGACTTTGTGTATGTGTGTTTCAGTGGTGCCCAGTGACAGGACAAGGGATGACAGACACAAGCTGGAACATAGGAAGTTCCATGTAAATATGAGGAAAAACTTTACTGGGAGGGTGACAGAGCACTGGAACAGGCTGCCCAGGAGATTGTGGAGTCTCCTTCTCTGGAGACTTTCAAACCCTGCCCTGCATGCAGTCCTGTGTAATATGATCTAAGCAAACCTGCCTGGGGGGCAGGGGGGAACCTAGATGATCTCTATAGGTCCCTTCCAATTCTAATGATTCTATGATGGTTCTGTGTGTGTGTATACATACATACATATATATCTATATAATCTCCCAATTGACTGTCCTTTGGGCACAACTTTTTTTAAGAGAATTAGAGATTGACCCAAAAGAATAAACTGAGAAACTTGAGCTAGCCCATCAGTTAGTGGTACTGCCTTAACTCCATCATCGCTTGTACCAGCTTATGGTGCTTCCCTGTGAATACTTGGCATCTTGTATCTCACTTAATCCCTTTTTATGTTTCTAAAACAAACTGCACCATGCTAACCTCTGATGGTAAAGGTCTCCTCAGGTAAATTGCAGGATGTCTGATCCTACCTCATTGTCCCACTCTTCCCCTCTGCCTTCTGATCTCCAAGCACATTGATGTAGTTGTTTGATGTTTTGAGGGAGATGTGGATTCTGTCCTCACCATATCCATCTACTGAGCAATGGCTCAGTGGTATTTTGAGTACAACAGTCCACTTCTCTATAGAGTATAATGGCAATTACACAAGCCTGACAGCCCAAAATATTTCTTATGCAACCCCCTCAGTTTTCTCATACTTGCAAAAATGTCCCTTTTATATCACAAGCTTTGATTATCCCGGTGTAATCAATGTTCCAGAAGTGTGCAGCTGAATGAGCTTGTACTGAGTTAGAATACTGATATACTCTTCCAGAAGACAAAGGAAAAAGCCTTTTTTTTTGATATATACATGAAATTAGAAAAACATGAAATGTGTTCTATTACCAACAAAGAGAAAAGCAGGTTTATTCTAACTGCAAGAACATTTCATTCTAAATCCAAGCTGCTGGTATCTTTCACAAGGATTCTCTGTTCAAGGTTCTCGTCAGCAGCATGCAGTATTTCATGTTATACTCCAGGGGCCTTTTATTCTTTTTCTTCTTCTCTTTTTCATTCTCTTCAAAGCAGTTTAAAAGTAAGATGGATGCAAGTTTCACATATTCAAATTGAAATAAATGTAGCAATCAGGCTGGAATAGCTGTAGAGATTTTACTTGTTCTGTTCTGTCACATCATGCAATATTTAAAGCCTATAATTAAGTTTTTACTTGAACTGTTGGGAGGCAAATACTGCCCCCAAGGAGGTAAAGGTTCCTGTCTGGAAAGGCTTCATCACAAACTGGCATATTTTGCAAACCAAAGGGTAGCAAAAAGAAGCTTCAAACTCTGTGAAGCCAATTAAAAGAGAAAGACAGTAATTCCTTGAATAAAATGTGTTACAACTGTTAATCACATGCTATAGCAGTGGCATTTTGACTTGAGTTCTACAATAAACATAATGCTTATGTGATGTGATAGGAATGGAATTAATATTAATAAAATTTTTGCCAAAGTTCTTGAATACATCCCCAAGTCAAATAATGTAGAATTTCAGTTACATAGCATTTCCTAGTGAGGAGATACAAAAGACTGCAATCAGATACAAGTTTTTTATTTCTTCTCTTAGAAAGGCACAGTAGGTTACCTTCCTGTCACTCATGAGGATTATGTTTTTAAAGATCTGTATGGGAAAATACATATGCTTGTTAATGAGTTATGTTCTCTTACATCAAGTGGTGTTTTGAAAATGTACTTTTCTCTTAAAAGCTTTTTATAAGGGATAAGGTAGAAAACATGACATAAGGCTCACATGTACACTTTATGCCATTACTGAATTTTGGTCACAAATTTGATATTTTTACTCAGGTATTTATAGATACCTCTTACTGGATTAAAATAAATCTGTATTTCAATGTACTTACTTGATAAACAAACAAAATCAGCAATGCAAATATATAGCCATGCAGCTTTCTGAAAGGAAGTATATGTTTGGGTTTTTTGTTGTTTCTTTTAACAGCATTTATTCTGAGTAGCTTTGGTTTGTCCTTTAGAAAACTGAGTTGTTTTATTCAGTGATGCATTCTGTTCCCCCAAGTAGGTTCCATTGGAAGGCTTGTGTTACCTCTTTAGTAAGATCATGTATAGGAGTCACATCACCAGTGTCTGGGACTGCAGGCTCTGCTGTATCTATCTGCAAGAATTTATCAACCTGACTGTGATAAGATCTTTTATGTAGGCCTACAGGTCTTGAACCCCACACCTGTAGTATGTTCAACCTAAGAGAAAGTAAATCTTTCAGAAGTGGATCCTTGAGGAGAAGACCACAAGCTTTCTCATCTATGCGGCCCCACCTGTAGCAAGGTTGTAGGGAATAAATTATGGCTGTAGGAAATAAATTCTCCAATTTGAAATGAGTGCAATGATTCATTCAGAGCAGATTTTGTCTGCAAGGGTTTGTAACTTGGCATATTGCTTGTTTAAATACTTTTCCAAGCACCCTTACTTGACAATTGAATTCAGTGTTTTGTAACACTGCTTGTATGGCCAGCTCAATGACATTAGGGGATAGCACATAGAAGTTTCCTTTTTCCTAATGAAACCATTCTCTCTTAAGGTGCGGCCATTTAGAAAGGTCTGGGTAGGCACAGGAAAGTCTTTATGGAACCACACTTTAACCAATGTAACTTTGACTCGCCAGTCCTAGGAGTCCAGAATGGTGCTATCCTCAAAACTTGCATTTACCATTTGTATGTTTCTTCACTGGGAAAATAACAGAATGGAAGTGTTATACATTTCCTTCCATTTTCCTGTTTCCAAAATAGGGAAACACATTTGTCAGACTCTTATTTTCCACCACCCTCTCACGTATCTGTTTCTGTAGCTTTGTTGTATTATCACCAGTTGATACATACTGAATTATTAAAATTTCAGTATTGAGTTTTGGTCCTGAACAGCAGTGTATGTGTCTAAGGTGCAAGATTGCCTAAGTTGCTTCTAATCAAACAAAAGTTAGAGGTTTTGAAGGTACTAAAAGAAAATGTTGCTTTAACTTTAGATCTAAAAACTTTTGCATGGAAATAAAAAAAAAATAAAAGAAAGGAACAAAAACAACTGTCAGCTTCTACTACGCTGCTGAACTAGTCACTTTAGAGAACAGATTGTACACAATTTGCTAAAAACGGCCAAGAGATTTTTCAAGCGCCCTTTCCAGATTGTTATTTTTCTTTGTCCAAAAGTAAAATGCTTGTTTGGGGGAAAACAAACAAAAAAACCACAAACCCAAATTTAACATGTTACATGTGAGCAGGTTATTTGCTGAGCCTGGCTAACTTGGAGAAAATGCACTTTTCACTTTTGGCTATGTTGCCAAAGCCTGCCTTTTGGCTGTGAGTGAGATGAGCTTGCTGGGTGTCTCCTCAGTCCCTAACAAGTGGGTTTTCATATGTCAAAGAGCCACAGTCAGATGAAGGCAATTGGAAGTAACAGCTCAGAAGAAGATGCCCAAGACTAAGTTGCCATGGAGATGGAAAAGCTAAACAACACTGTACTCCTGACCTCGGCAGAGGCTGATTTCTCCGAATGACAGCTGAGGTCATGGGGGCATGTGAGGAAGCTCATTCTGCCAGCTCTAGCTCTGCCTTTAGCCTATGGATAAGTAAAGAATTACTGCTTCCAGTTTAGGCAGTCCATTAACCTTCACAAGCCTGAACTTTCATTCAAATAATTGTAAAATAAGTATAGGTGGTGAAACCTGAGCAGAATCACTGTTATTTGTATGGCCTTTGGAAAATTTAGGGACTCAACCCCGAGCGTGGATCCACTGGTATTTGTCGTAAGCTTTTTGCTGTAATTGGAAAATGTTAGAGCCCCAAAATACCAGCAAAACCTGAAAATAATTCATTGACTGGCAGCCAAATGAATGCAAACACAATGGCAATGCCTTTCATCAGTGCTAGCAGTTTGTGTTTGCTGGGGAGATTACCTTCTCTTTTCCCTATTCACATTACTGATGAGTTCTTTTAGCTATAAATGCATTCCACGAGATGTGTTAAAGTAAACCACTATACATCAGCTTTACTATACCTCATCTAGGATCTGTTGTAAGGACGGAAGGGCAGTGAGTTCCCGTTATGAATACCCGTAACCCATAGCCTCCCTCTGTGTGCAAGACTCCCAGGAACACAGTAAAACCCAATTTAAGTGCCAGCAGAGAGACTGGTAAGTACAGATTATCCAGCAGAATTGATCATCCACTCAAGGTGAATAACAGGGCTTTTTTTCAAAACCTCAGCGCTACTTCGAAGTGGCATCTTAAAACATAGCTTACTGTGGATGAGGTTATTGGTGCAAGTTCAGGCACAGGTAAATGTCTGGTTGCAAAACCAAAATTACTTCAGAAATAAGTGCTTACTGGTGTTATTTTGAACAGCAGCTTGTTGTCTACTGTTCTAAATGCCAAAGGCTGTTAAATTTTATTGTGATTTTGTGGAGTGGACCCTGCATTAGGAAGAAAATAGCTCCTGTGAAAAGTACCACTTAAAGGCAGAAAAATTTTTCAGCAAAAACAGTTTGCAAGTCTGGTTTAAATCCCAGACACTTCTTTTACAGTAAGTTCAGAGAAACTCTTTGAATCCAGTGAAGTCCTTACAGTTCTGGAGCTTGGAGAACCTGGAAAATAAACGTGATAGTGTCAGGGGTTAGGTAATGGGCCAGTCACTAGACAAATGATATATGCTCTCTATTAATCCCTCTCCCTTCCCAAAGGGGAAGAGAAGGGGAATAAGGGAGAGTGATTTATGGATTGGAAAATAGAACTAAAACATCTTTAATGAAAATAAGAATAATAAAGTGAAATATATACAAATATATACAAATACAATACCAAACCCAACCCTCCTGATGGTATTTACATCACTGTCACCACTGATGCTGTGGAGCAGGCACTGGGGAAATCCCAGACTGGGCCCAGCAGCAGACAGGAACCAGATTCAGAAGCTGGATCCTGGAACTGGTTTCAGAACACATGGATCAAGATCAAAGACAGAATGGGCAGAGTCCTCCCTGGATGCTGATCACTGAAAAAGAAAACTTGGTCCCTGTGATCCCTCAGCTTTATACTGAATATAGGTGATGGGTTTTAGGATCACCTGTCATGTCCACTCCTCCCCACAGATGTGGCCGTGTTCCTGCACGCCCGACATGGTACACAAGATTTAACAGCAACCTTGGTCTGCACAGGAGCAAGTATAAGCAAGAGCCTTTCTGCACACCAGTTCTTGGTAGTAACTATAAACATCGAATATTATCACTGCTAGAAGCAAATATCTGCAAAACTGTGCCATTAACTTCAGAAAGTGCAGTTGTTTAGAAGAAACTGAGTGGAAAAGTAAAATCACTGAACAGATTAAGTTCTGTTCTAACTCAAACCAGGACAGATTACTACAGTTTTATTCTATCCTGTCATCAGTAGGACAGCCCACCGAGAGTACACCTAAGCTCTCTGTCTTCCTACTTAATTCTTGACCTGCTCCAAAGTCTTATCATTAATATCCTGACAGGGGTAGGGCCTGTTAGATAGGAATGGTGCAGTTTATAGTATTTGGTTCAATATTGAGCTTATTGAGACCTCACTTACTCTTCTGTGAAAACTATCACCACTGACTGTTTCTCTAAGGCCAAAGCAGCAGTGAAAAGCTCTGTGCAAGGCTCCTACATCTGGAGTTATGTAGTGGAGTAGCTTGTTTTTCTTTTCTGTTCCAGCTACTGGGTGTTAACAGCCAGGCAGAAGAGAAAGGAAGGGACATTACCATATAAAGAAATGTCCTAACTGGCAACCATTTTTTGTGGAAAGTGGAATGGCCTCACTCTTTCTGACAAGCTAGGATTGGTCATATGCTGACGTTTGCTATCTCATTTACACACTTCACTTACCTGTCTCCTCTACCTGTCTCTCCCTGTGTTCTCTTTAAAGTTATTACGAGTGCAGTGTTTATGCAACCCCCCTGCACACTAAATATAACTAATGTGGTGGCTCATGTATTAGGAAGGGGGTTCAGGTGAGTTGAGGCTCCAGTCCTTCCTCTCCCAGAAGTGTCCTGTGTGACTCTATCCTGCACGTCTCAGACTTTCTTCTGCAAAATGGCATAATCCTTGTTTGTCTGCTAAGGGAATGCAGAAATACAGTGCTTAAAACACACTTGTTTCAGTACTGACAGTCCTTAAAATAAACTCAGTGTCCTCATAAAGGAAGCAGCAACAGTATTTTAATACTGCAGAAAATGGCAGCGTTTGGAAAGTGTGCAAACAGTAACTGTGCTAAAAATAGTTTGGTAACCCTGTTCCACTGTATCAGAATATATAGGTGTCATGTTCATAGACTCCAGACAAATTTCTGAAACTTTGTAGATGCAGAAGAATGTTCTGAGAACTGCTGAGAGCATTATCAATAACATCATTGATTATTTTACTGAAGCTTGAAGGGGAACTGTCTGTGGCACCAGGCTTCTAGAAATGGATGAAGTGTTTCCATCTGAAAGCCCTGTACTGTATGGACTGCACCCCAATGCTGAGATGGGATACTTCACAACATCACTTAATCTCTTCAAAACTGATTTGGAAATGCAACCCCTTAATTCCTTCACAGGAGAGGGCTCAGGTCAGTCTGCAGAGGAAAAGGTAAAGTTCTTCATCTGGTGCATTGTCAGTGCTGTAAATGACATGAGGAACACAGATTTTACCATGTTATTTGAGTAAGAGACTTCATTTCTAGGAAAAGAAAGATGCATCAAATTAGCAAAGATAAGCTGAGAATTAATAGTAGTGATAATAATGTGCCAGACTGTGTAATTTACTGCACTAGGGAGAAATTTGGACCAAAGGACCATCTAGCCTGTTATGCAAAGCATTTTTCACTTTGAATTCAACATAGGGTGGGAAACAAGGTATGAATCTATCTTGCTTTCTTTGTGTGATTTTATAAACAAGTACAGCAACATTAACTTACTAAAAAATGTTATGGTTGGTTGAGTTGGTGAGTCTAGGCTTTACCTCCGTGCTTGGTTCTCATCATCTATGATAAATCCCCTGCTCCTTCACACTTGTGCTGACTGTAGGAAATCCCTCCTGCACTGCAGTCCTGGCTTCTTTCTGCCTCATTCACAGCACAGCCTAGCAGTGATGTGTAGGGTCTCCATACCAGAAAGAGCAGCCCAAGCACAGTGCTCTTCCACCACTCCCCTTCTTGGGCCCTTGATCCAAGCAGGAGCCACGTGGCGGCTCCAAGAGACTTCCCTTGAAAACAGTGACTGAGGAGGGAGTTTTCAGGGATTTTTAGTTTCCTGCTAGTCAGAAGAGGTGAAATCTGGGCAAGGAGGCTAATTCAGCCTCAGCACCTCTCTTGTACCAAACTTGGAGTTTAGCAGAACAATAACATTTATACCTATAAGCTATCAGATGCTGGGTTGAAGGGACCAACCCTAGTACAAAGATAAGCTTTGTTGCTTAATATGGAGTTAACTGGGGTACTATAGTTCTCATCATAGTCATGGTATCTCAGACACCCATATACCTTAGTACAGCCACTCTGAAGAAAAAATGTGAAAGATTGGGTTTTAAGCATGGAATAGCACCGGTGCTGTGCCTAATAGATTTAATGAACAAAGGATGAGCACTAAAGGATCAGACCCTGCTACCTTCTGCACCTTCCTGAATATAGACCTGAGAAACTATGTCCAAATGCCTCAAAAACTTGCATATTGTGAGCCTAAGACTTCATCTCCTCGACCTTACCAGAGTTAATGATTTGCAGCTCTCTATCCCTTTCGTTACTCCCTCCTTTTGCTCTGGTCACTCTTTTTCTCTTACCACCATGAGATCATGGAGATTTTGTAGGAGGGAACATGACACCTCTGCATAGAAGTCTCAGTCTGTCTCAGGCATGAGCACAACTGGCCCAAGAGGGGCACATTTAACATTTCTGACATTAAAAATACTATCTGGATATTGAATTAGTGAAAGTATTATTTTTTTCAATCTGCAATACAGAGCATAGCACACAAGAACACTGTGCTTTTGGATAAGGTGTGCTTGGCAGTTACCAAAAGGACCAAAGATTATAGCCACCCACCAAGGGAAGGTGCCTAGATCTGCGGGCTTTTCATAGAAGGTAAGAAATAAATTACTTGATCTAAGTAACCTAGTTCAGGGACTCCAGCTTCCTTCATTGGGTAGGTAAATTCCACCAGGAATTGTACTGATGCATTGTGACTGTAGGAACAGCAGCGAGGAAGTTTAGGAATGGAGGTGGCTTGGTATATTCCACTGTGACTTCATACCAGCCTCATGTCCTAATCACTGCCTACGTCATGCATTAAAGAGCTCTTAACTCACTCTGAACAAGGTCCACATTATAGTAAAGCAGTAGCTCTTATCTAGTTGAGGTTCAGAAACTATTCCAGAGACTTTGAATTTCATCTATAAATTTTCTGCAGCTCTTAGAAGTGCAGAATAGGGTTAGTAGTTACCAGATGTTGATAACCTGTATCAGGCCTACTACAACGTTGCAGTTAAAAACAAACAAACCCAGACCAAACAACAACGAATAAACAATAAACCAGAACAAACGAACACCGGAAAAGCTATTTTCAAGCTAATTTTCTCCTGTTTTTTTTACTTCCACCTGGGCAGGAGGTTGTCAGTTCTAAATAAGCAGATATAAAGAACTCTGGATTTTTCATTTGCTAGGCCATAATACTTACAGGCTGTTGAGCAGACATACCAAGAAGGAAGGAAATACTTGAGAATCCCTGTATTAGCCTGAAGTATTATGACATGCCTAAAAGGGGTGATGGGGAAGTATGATAGGAGTAGATTTTTCATCTGGGTTTCAAGCAGTGGATTATTGCAGTAACTGTAGTATGGTTGTAGGATGTACTTGAATGGAAACAATGTTTGTATTTTGAGCTGCAACCCCTCTTCTAACAACTTTCTGAGGATACACATTGTTTCTTGCTCTTTTGGAATTGTATTTTCCTAAAACTTAAATCATCTAGTTTAGGCATGACAACTAAGGCCCTCAGTCAGAATGCAATTTTTAACTTAGAAAGGCTGTCAACTAAGTTACAGCCAATTAGAGGAAAGGTGAGCAACATTAACAGACAATTGGAGAAACACCATCGTAACTCATACTCTTCACCACACCTGAATATATAATAAAGGGAACCTAACTCTTTTGGAAGGGAGCTGTTACTACAGCAGGTAAGCCCCAAGGGAAACTATGCCAAGCGATGGCATTTGACTGTTATGTTTTGCAATGGTAACCTGAATTTTTCAGAGGATTTTTTTCTTTGTTTTTTTTAAACGTCACTCAAAGGGCAATACTGCTCATTTTCCCTCTGGATATGAGAAACTTCCTGAGGAACCTGGTGAGCTGCAGTTTCTGGTTTTCTGTTTTTCCTTGGTATTTGCAAATATAAGCTTTACTCTTGCTACATATACACTCCTAAAAATTCACAACAAGCATCTGCAATGTTTTATATGCTAGTGTATGTTAGAATCCAGCAGCTTTCAGAAAGTGCATGGCAGCACAGAACCCATCTGTCTTAACTACACTGATGTACCTATTTGATATCTCACTATATCAATACATGCTAAGTATTCCAGTGTAGCTCTCCACCCATTGCAATTTTTGCCCATGAACTAGCGGAGAATTAAGAGAAAATCTGAGCACTTGACTTTGCCAGACACATTTAGTCACAGGCATACTCAATGTCCCCACTGTAAGTAGTTTCCACTCCCTGCTTTCAATAAAAGGGCAAGCTCATGAAACCATAAGTCCAGTCCAGGCAGATGCTATGTACTCATCTCCACATTCATATAGCAATGATGCACACCAGGCCAACAACAGTCTGCACAAAATCTTTATGTTCAAATGTAGCTTTAAGTATTTAGCAATAAGCAACTGTCTAAATGCAACTTATTCTGCTCTTGCACTACACACCACCACATAAACTATGTGCCTGTGTTTATTGCAGACATTAGGTGGGACATCCAGCTGGGGACCAGCTCAATGAATTATTGACTCCAGCACTGCCAGTCCTTTTTCTAAGAGCCATTCCAGTGGATCAAAGGGAAACTAAGAATGTTTATGAATGTCCAGTTTATAAAACCAAAAGCAGACTTATGTTTGGACTTCCAATGTGAAAAGCAACAAGCCAGCTAAATGGCCTCTGGCAGAAGCAGTTTTACTCTTGGCAGTTTAGTACTAACCTTCCAATAGCACATGCTACTTTCTTCATCTGGCTTGTAGTTAAAGCAAAAGGAGATAAATATTTTTCACAGTCAGTTGGAGCAGATTTGCCTCGCAAAACACTTATGTGCTCTATATCCTAGTTTTCTCATCCATCAGTGTTGTGTTAATGTGTTTCTCCACGTGATTATTGATGTGCAAGCATTCCTGCATTACGCCAGCTACAGGAAAGCAAACGGGAAACATCTGGGTGTGGTCTGAGTCACAAAATACTCCTCTTGATTATTCTTTATTCTCTCTACATAAAAAGAAATTTGTATCTTACAGAAATTTTAACATAACTATACTGCAATACAAATACATTGATTTTAAACAAAATTGTTTGAAAGTTTGGTTGTACATATGAAGGAACCATCTAAATATGAACTGTATGTAAAAAAAATAAATCCTGAACTTTGTAATTTAAAACAGTTACTAGTTATGACTACTTCAAGGTTGTTGGTTCAGGCAGCAGGTGCATCACACCAAAACTGCTGGTGAGCAATTAATTTTCTTTATTAGGATGATGTTTAAAACTTTTATTTTATTTTATTTTTATTAAAAACTCTTCCACTTTCATGTTTCAGTCATTAATTGCACTTTGGAATAAAAGCAATCATTCTCCTGCTGGCAAGTTGTATCAGCTTTGGCTGGAATATAATGTCATTCAGATGAAAGCACCCTTTCCTTCTTTGGAGGGAAAAGTTCCATAAAATCTAGGTGGAGGAATAGGTTCAGAAAGCAAGGGTTGGAAAACAAAATCTTTATGGTCCCACTGGAACACAAAGGAGTTTTTGTTACTTAAAAGACAAGCTACGCTTTACAGGTAATAGTTAAAACACCCCTTCTGCAAACTGCACAGCTATAAAAATAAAAATATTGCTCAAATTGACCAAGTTCTCCACTATGTGGTTGTGTAGCTCTATTAAAAATTAACCACTCAAGGATCAGGAGTGCCACTTCACTTAATGTACAGGTCTGTGCATGTAGAATTCTCTACAAAAAGATTTTCCTGAGACATATTTTGCATAAGACCACATAGATCAGAAAGTTCCCAACACAAAATGCATTTACTATACTCTACAATGCTATCTTATATGAAACACAGTAATAACCTTTTGAAGTAAAAAAAATTGCCAACATATTAACCAGTTGCAGGCACAGCAATATTTCAGTCTTGTCAATTGTCATTCGCCAGTTGCTTCTGTAAACTAGAAGACATGAGAAAACACTGTTAGACTTTTTTAGGAAACTCAGGTTCCCCATAAACACACAATTTCCACTGCTGAAGGTTTTAACTTCCAAAACTACACTTCTATATGCTTCAAGCAATCCTTATGGATTTCAAAATGGCCAAAAGCATTTCAATTTCTTAAGCAAAGGAGTCATTTACACAGACCATATGACTCACTCAAATGAAACCAATCTCAGTCTAACAGAAACCTGAAGTCCAAGAGATTTCTTTTGCATAGGTCCAGGATCTACCCCAGGCCACAGAAGTCAAGTATTACTTAAAGAACTACAACAGTTGCAAAACAAATGACCACAGGGCATGGCACTCACCTTTCTAGGTACTCCTTGACGTTGTCGTAGCCATAGAACTTGGCCAAGTGGATGAGCATGCCTGTGGCACAGCGCCCATCCCGCCGGCGGCAGTAGCTGCAGTTGCACACCCCGCGACAAGGAGGACAGATCCAGGCCTGCAAGGGAGTGAAGGGGGTGGGGAGGGTAAAGGCAAGCCATAAGTAAGTCATATTTGCCTTCCCATTACTCAGACAGGTACAAGTATGGCTTTCCTACTGGGTGATTGTTCAGGGCAAGGTTTTAAAAGCCTGTCTCAGTCAGCCAACCAGCCCTGATAACCCTTTCTAAATTCTGCAGGATTAAAGAAATTATTAAGTACACTGTGTTTTCTTGAATTCTCACTCTGAAGACTCAGGTTCTCTGATGTGCTCAGTATTAATTTTTCAATAGACTAAAGGCATCTGTAATGCATAATGAGAATTCATCTGATGCTAGGCTGATTCTATTAACTCCACAGAAAAAGACAGGTACCCACTGTGACAAGTTTCTTTGGTGCTCTCAGCCTACTGGTATAGCCCAATTCCTGGGACTGAATTACCCACCCTGTACATGAAGTGAGGTATCTCCCCAGCTGCTCAGCAACTGAACATAGAAATGCAGGTGCCAACAGCCTCCAATACAGTACAGCAGCCCTTGCCACACTGGGGTAGCACATCAGACACATTAGTTTTCCAGTTTCCTTCAGAACAGCCCAGAAGTCCTCCTCTAAAGCAGAGGTGTGGGAGATGAGGTCCCAGAAAAACCTGAGCACAGAGAAAGCTATTCTGCCAAGAGGTATTTGTCTACCCATGTGCCTCATTCTTTGGCAGCAGCTTGTGCTCTCCCCTTGCTTGGTGCCTCAGGGAACAACAAAGAAAATGGAACCAACCCTAAGACTTTCAGGTATCCTTCTCTTTTTTTTTTCCTCATATTTAAAAATTAGCATCTAAACCAAGGAAGCTACTTTGCATGCCATGTTACTGAGAGCACTAAAAAAAAGTGTGCATTTTGGCATTTTTCTGAAAGGGGACAGATTCCCTTTCTTAAACTCATGCTTCCCCTCCACTACCTAGTAAGCAAGTGGAGCTTCAAAGAACAAAGATGGGTGTAACCCAGGACCAGCATCTGCCACTCGAATTTCAACAAGATCAGTGTCAGTCATAACAACACTACAGATCTTCTCAGGGCAAAAAGCTTTGAACACGGTGTTATCATGAGCATATATTCATCACAGCTTACTGACAAAACTGTATTCATTACAGTTTCTTACCAGGTCCAAGGAATGATACTTACTGGATCAAGCAGTGCTGACTTCACATCTTCCCCATATCGATTTCGAAGACATGGTCCACAAAACTGCCCCCTCACTCCTCCACAGCCCTGGTTGCGACAGATTGTCTTTGTATCAATTGTCTTTTGTCGACACTGGTGGCACGTGCTACCCTGAAGTCGGAAAGGAGGAGAAATACATACATATGAAGGACATCTTAAATGCTCATTGATTAATTTTCTAATGTATTTGCTGAAAGCACAGCACAATCTTCAAAGTCAGCAATGAAAATCTTAGTAAGAACTGTAAGTTCAGATAACTATATGATTTATCATACTAACAGGAGAGAAGTTAGGAATTTTAAAGACAGTGCCCAGCATCAGTTTTATCGGGAATATCAAACTACATGAACCTTATGTCGCAGTTCCGATCCTGTCCTCTATTTAGAAAAAAAACCTAAAACTAATCAGAAAATTACCTTGTGACTCATCTCTGCAAATATAATGAAGCATGAAATACACAGTAAGCTGATCTTTATGACAAGTAATAACAGCCAAATCCAGTGAAGGAAAGGAAGGAGTTCTCCATCAAGAGCTTTAGAAAGTACCCAACCCATACAGACATGTCATTTCCAGGAGGTACAGGAGCAGCAGGGATCACTATTTTTTTAGCAGTACCACCACCATCACCACAACATTTCTATTAAGCGAGATAAAAGGGATGGCAACTCTTATCAGTGGTGAGTCATAACTATAGCAAATTCCACTTAATAGCTCTATGGCAAGAAAGCACCTCTTTGCAGAGGCAAGCACTTGGTGGGGTTACATCAACCAGCACAGGCAAGCCCACAGAAGCCTGGCAAAAGCTTTCAAAGTTGTGCTTGTGTAAGATAATAATGCCAAGGTGCACCCTCCAGAACCTCAGAGAAGCATACCTTTTAGGAAACACCAGGGCAACTGTTAAAGAGACTTTCCGTTTCAAGCACATGGACACACTGAAGAATACAGCAACCACTTACTAGGACTTTGTCATAGATTTTGTCTTTAACAGTGATTGCAATGTTGTCCAAGTCCTCCTCAGTAATATCCTCTACTGGACGGTGAGATGAGTACTTTGATGATCTCCTCCTTTTGCGCACTCCACAATCCCCCTGCTAAACAAACTCATCTCAACATCTTTTGTCTGGTGTCATCAAGATTCTGTCACCACACTTGGTGACAAATTCTTTCATTTATAATGTCTATGCAGTCTGGAGGGGCTGGACTACAGGCTCATGGACCACTGGAAGAACAGGGAACAGTTTACAAATCATCACTGCCTCTTTCTCTCCCTCTCTTTTCTCTACATCATTTATTATTTATTCTGGTTTTATGTTCTTCCTTCCCAACATTGTTCTTTATTCCTGCACTTTTCTGCTACCTCCTTTACTTTGCATTCCCTGCACACCTTCACTGTAAGTTTTCATTTCTCCCTTCTCAAAACAAGGAACTGCCAACTGCCTTCCCATGTGTTCCTCCTTCAATCTCCTAGCATACTCTACAATTGCTTTCTGTGAAGACAATCTCTAATGCCCTGCAAAAAAAACCTTTACTGAAGTTTTAGGTTAGTCCTGCATATCCAGCCCTTTCTTATTATCCTGTTTGTTATCTGAAAGAGGATCCTCCACTCACTATTAAGTGGGTTTTTTCTTCCAAAAATCATTCTTTTTGACCCCTAGTTACGTACAAGTCTCACTGATCCTTAGCTTTACTTCAGCCCCACTCTTAACACCTTGTTTGTCCTTCAGCTCTGTTCTCTTGAAAATAGTCATTTACCTTTCAGAGCTACTCCACTTCTTCCAAGAGCCAAGTTCCCTCTATAATGCTTCAACTATGCCCAGCACTCATTCCTACAAGCAGAACTGTGCAGATGCAAACTGACTCATAAAGGTTATTCAGTAAATATAACCAAGGCAAACGACTAAGCTAAGAGAGGAAAAAAAGAAACCAGACAACCAACCCCCTCCTCCCCAACCAAAACAAACCCAAACCCAAGAAAAAACAAAACAAAACAACAAACAAAACCACCCCACCCCCCATTTTTAAAAAATGAAGAATAATAAAACCTGCAACTTTTGAATGGCTAGCCAGTGCGCCAGACAGTTTGTTGCTGCAGATTACCTTCATTCACTCTCAGTTCAGCTACATAACTCTCATCTTCCCTCTGCTATTTCCAGAGAAAGTTTTTTGCTATTTTTTTTTCTGAGTCTGAAGATAGACATCATCTGCTTTGTCACCTTTATCAGCTCCACTGCCTTGCCACATGAAGGCCTTCTACATGGTGGGCTCTAGTACTTTTCAGTTAATGAATAAATAATAAACCATAAGTTCACTGCCTTGTATGTTTAGACAACACAGGTCATAAATAGAAGCCAGTTAACAGGTCAAAGATGAGGCAAGAAGGTCTGATATTAACTTCTGTAGCTAATCCCAACCAAAGGTTCTCATTTGCTTTCTGTAGGATGTGATGTCTGCTCTAAGTGATGGCCAACAATTTAAATGTTTCCTAATCCCTGATTACTGGAGATAACAAAGTCTGGCAAATACCACACTGAGCCTCTTCTTCAAGAGGTTTTGTTGCCTACAGCTATGGAAGTGTTCTGCAAATTTGACAGCCGACACAGTAAATTTTTCCAAGGCAAATTTTTCTGGCGGACGAGCATTTCTGGTTGGGTTCATACGACGTGTTATCTGGCCTTCAGAAAATGTCCTCCTCGGGATTTTCTTCTGTTTCTAGAAAGAGAGGAAGATTCCAGTAACTGTCCTTTCAGTTATGTTTGTAATATTAAACAGCTGAAATTATCTGAAAATATCTGTACCACATTTGTACTATCATGAATTAACTGTTCTTCTCCCATTCCTGATTTTTTAAGCCAAACCTCACTGAATTCTAACATTCTTCAGTGTTCTCTCTACACATTATACCTTTTTGCTATTTTTAAGACACCACACCTTCACAGTCAAATTCTATTCCAATTAACATCACAGAACTATACCAAAATTTTACACATACCATATTAAGGTAGAAGACAGCTCTCGCTGTTCTTCAATAGCTAAACATTCTGGTTCTCCCACAGTATGGACACACCTTCAAGGTATAATCCAAATTATAGGTTATTTTATATTTTTTTAAATTGAAAGGGCATTAATAAGCTGCTTGTCCTACTTCCAGATTCCTAAGACCTGGCAATTACTAGGAGGCACAAGATACCCTCTTTATACTGTCATACCTGCCAACTACCATATGATTGAACTCATGCAACAGAAGTCCTGTCTGGACACCTACCACAAAGGCAGCTACTAAATCTGACAGTATAAGCAAGATGTAGGAAGCAAGTCTGCTTGCTACCATGCACTGAAGTTATTTCCTTTGAAAGAAGTGAAAGGCACAGTACCAGGAGATAGGCTGTAAGTCAAAAACCAAGGAGATGAAGTAACCAGAACACTCTTGATGCCCTCCTCTTTCCTCAAAGATACTAAATAAAAGTAGCAGGTTTATATACATATTCAAAGATGTTTAAGTTTCTAAAACATGTAAGTAAAGCTAGCAAAGTTCCAGCCTTTCAAAGACTGTATAATTTGGCTTTCACCTTTTCATCTGGCAACCCCACCAGCATTTCTACGCAGGCTTTCCAAAGATATGGCCCTTCATTTTTCCTCAAATCTCTTCAGTTTGTAATATATATTTGGAAAAAGATTACTCTATAGAGAACCAGGAGGGCTTGACAGTTCTCGGCTCTAGCCAAGGAAAATCAGTTGAAATAACTACACTATCATTCTGGGTTCATGTCAAATTGGCTGAATTCCATCAGCATATCTTTATTGAGAAGTGTGGATTTTAAAAGAAAAAACTGCATGAGGGAAATGAACAGAAAAATTAACAGGATCTAAAACCAAAGAAAAGCAACTACTCTTCCTTATTCCCACATACACGTTTGTTGTCTATCTCAACAGTACTTCTGGGGCAAAAAATGATAAAGAAGTAATCTTACCTCAGTGTCCATATTTCTTCATAAATTATCTTATAAAATTTAATTTCTCCACATAAACCCTGGTACTAAAATACTGACCCAACAGCAAATCTATATAAATAAAGTGATCAAAACGAAAGAAAAACAGAATAAACTCCATGAAAGTGTTTCATCAGGAAACACATTACTCCTAAATCTACCAAAAACAACTGTTACCTCCAGCCAGTACCAGACACTTACCAAAGGAGTTGGGGTGGGTGTTTTCACTGGGAACAGGTCAGGTATGGAATTCAGTTCTGCCAGCAGCTGGGCAAGCTGAAATCAACAGCGATGTCACATTGAAAAATCACTACAAACTTGCAAGCAAGCAAGACCTATCACAGAATCACAGAATTATTGAGGCTGAAAAAGACCTTCGAGATCATAGAGTCCAGCCTATGGACCTGTCATCCACTCTTTGCATGCACTCCAAATTATGTCTAAATACATAAAACCTTTCAGGGGGCACTTTGTTTAAGCGAGGCTCATAAAAGGGGTTAATTTACCCCTGAATGAGCAAAACTCTGCAGGCAGCACTAATTTCACAGCTCCCATTACTTCTTACTGGGTATCGGATCTAGCCAAAATTACATCCAATCCTGTTGAAACAGCACTGAAGAAGTCCATTACAATGAGGTTACAATATCCATGACCGACAACAATTCACAGTTCATATGACAGGAGGGAGAAAGGAAGACAGGATGCCCTTCGCTGGAAGACTTTAAGAGTCTGTGGGCTATTTTACTGAATGACTGCCAGTACACCTTTGCTTTTTGCCAGGGAACTCAGAGCGTCCCCTTAAGCAGTGACACTGCAGCAGAAGCAGTAGCTGGCAGGTCCAACAGAATACTGGACCTGCTCTGGAAGGCCAGGATGAGGCTTTCTTCTGAAAAGCCAGCAACAGTGGGGACAAGCCAGGCTGTCTCTGAGACCACCATACTAATCCTGGCATTAAAAGCTGGATACAGCATTTTTCAATAAATACCTGTGTGATATCTATGAAGAACTAGTTAATATCATTACAGTACTGTAACTAGGATGCCCATCAATTTTGCAATGGTTGAACTAGAAGGAAGAGTGTAAGTTGAGAAGGGTGGAAGAGCAGCAAAACCAACACAGCAACAGTGAGGATACAAGATGGTTTAGTTTTGTACCTTTGTTTCTAATCTAACTGGGAGCTGCAGGCCCACACACCCAAGAGCTGTACTTAAACCCCAAGACTGCTTGAAAGCTGCAACTGAAGGGGCCATTAAAAACTCAAACTCAGATTTGCACAGCAGAATGATAATTAAAGAGAGTTGGTGGCATTTTGGACAATAAAGGAAAAAGTGTTAGGGAATGATCAGTATCTCTCTTTTCCACACTGACACATGCACATACACACACATTCAGTAGTTATATAGCAAAGCATAACTGTAGACATCACATTCCAAGCAACTGAAAAGTTACACTTATCACCCTCAGCAGATTTTAACTGGCTTTCCAACCAGTAACTGCAGCAGATCTGTCAAGACAAAAATGAAAAGTAGAAACTCTACTGTGCAAATGACACCACAAACCATGTGAAGGGACCAGACATATTCTGAATACAAGGCTGCAAGTTGGGCACCTGTAACTTTGTTCACATCTGCATACAAAATGCTTGGTTCAACTCTGGTTTTAAACTTGAGCAGGCTAGTCCTACTTGAGGCTATTTTGGAGGTAAATGTCTGAATGTTGCTGGTCTTCTAGGGTTTTCCCCAGTAGAAAAATTCAAACACAAGCCACCATGAGATTTTCCTAAAGTGCCACCACAGCACCAGCAGGGACACCAAAAGTCAAGTGTACTGAAGGTGAGTGTTCAGATGTAAACAGCAGAGAACAAAGCACTACTCACAAGTCTTACCATGGCTTTGTTTTCTTTAATATTCATGGCTCTTTTAAGCAGAGCACTAGAACTTTCCTCCTGTGTTTCTTTAATGTCTTCTTCAGACTCTGAAGCAGAGCCCTCTTGTTTGTCCGACAGATTGCAGCTTATTTCTTTTGAAGGAGGTGCGAGGGGTTCACTGTCCTTTACAGCTAAGTTAGAAAAAGTATGTTCAGGCATTTTTTTCTCAGATGACTTTCTGGCGGGAAACTGCAAGGCAACACGAAGGCCAAAGCTTCTTCTCTTGGGGGAAACTTTATTCTTCGTCTCTTCCTCCTCTTCTTCCTCACTACCCAATAAATTACCACGTTCTTCATCGCTCAAGTCTGACTCCATTGCCTATAGGCAGGAAGAAGTCCATGTTACATTATTGGCTATGACACAAGAAAGGTCATTTTAAAATCCCTAGCTCTAAGCAGCAATCTCACCACCTTAAGGCACTGTCAGAAATTCAACTACATCAACAAATTTTTAGAAGTTCACAGTACACAACTTGTGCAGAGACCAACACAAAACCTACATATTAATATTGCCTGGGATACAGACATGGCTGTCGCTAGAACAACAATCTTGCCCAGCACAGTCAGTCTACAAGCAGGGGAAGAAGTTCTCATTTCTAATATTAAATAAATCAGAGAATCACAGAATGGTAGGGGTTGGAAGGGACCTCTGGAGTTCATCCAGTCCAAGCCCAGTGCCAAAGCAGGTTCACCCACAGCAGGTTGCATAGGAATGGATTTTGAAAGTCTCCAGAGAGGGAGACTCCACAGCCTCTCCAGGCAGCCTGTTTCAGTGCTCCACCAGTCTTGTTTTATATAGATAGATATTAAATAAATACATTTATACATAAATTCCTATTTATATGTTTTATCTTAAAAGAAAAAAAAAAAAGGCATATTTTCCTTCAGCCTGAAGAACATCACGGTGTACCAAAACCACTCCTACTAGTACATAAGGTTTACACAGAAGAGATGAGAAAAAGGAAGTCAACATATACATTCATGTGTAGGTGACTCTCTTTACCAGAACTCCTTTGCTGTTCACATCCACCTCACTCGAAGCAAAGCCTTCAAACACTTCTGTTTCAGAGTCTGTGTCTTCAGTGAAAATCCTCCGCAGTTCTTCTGTGAGGTATCTGGATTGAAATCGAACCCCCTGTAAAAAACACCAGCCAGTAGCTGTTAAGAGACAGATACGGAGTAGTCACACAGTCACAATAAACACATTCTAAGGTCCAAGCAGGTACCAACTAGATGGCATATACTGTGAAAGCACTTTGCAGGAAAAACCTGTCAAAAAGCAGAAGCCATTCAGAATTTCAGCATTGAGTTATTTAACTTAGCAGGATGGTTTTTCCTCATTTTGAGCACTGGACTTTTAACTGAGCTGCTTCTTGGGGGGGAAAACTTCATCTTTGGCTCTTCCTCCTCTTCTTTGTTACTACACAATAAAAATAAAACTATCCATTTTCCTATGTGTAAATTACCGTGTTGTTTTTTTCTAAATGTAAAAAACCCAACAGGCCTTGAATGGAAGAAAATACAAACCACAACCACAGTAAGAAAGAGCCTTCCTTTTTTTTCCACATAGCAGTAGAAACAGCATTCTCCTCTGGGCTTGCTGAAGCAGTACTCAAGGCTCCTGGAGATGGAGTCTGCTCCTTCTCACACTGTTACACCATCACTGAAGTGACAGATACCAGGACAAAGCCACAGAGCTTTGAACAGCCTGACTAACATTCCTCCACCTGCTCAACCCTGGTTTAATGGTGCAATGTATCACTCAAATGTTCTCTGTGGTCAGATCCTAAATTTCTGTCTACAGACTATGAAGTAAAAAGTCAGCCCATGAAAAAAAATCTCATTAAAACACTCTTCACGATACGCACATTACATACCAAGTAAACACAATGCATTTACTAAATCAGAAATATATTTCCATATTTCCAACCAGAATTAATAGAAGACCATCTGTCAACTCATCCCTGTTAGTCTCCTGAAAGACTTGGCCATGGTAGGAACATAACCCATGTTCAAATCACAGCTGCCACTTCAAAGTCAGCAACACTCCCTTGTTTCCTCAATTTTCCTCTGCTATTTCTTCCTCCCACATGAGATACAAAAATGACCTTTCATACGATGCACTTGCTAAATATCTTTATTCTTTTTTTCAATTCCCTTCTTTCCCTGACTTTAATTACACATTTCCTTACATGAATATCTTGTGAAAAACAGATACAATAGATGAGTGCAAAAACTTACAGGGGAATGGGAGGGGGGGGAGCTACTGCATATGCTGTTTCTTTACACTTAAATGTCTCCTACAAATTATTATGGGTAATTGGAATGAGTTTTCTCCAAGCAAAATTACTTTATTCTTTTGTTGATAGCTGCAGTGCAGCTGCTTGAGAAAGGAACAAACACAATAGGGAAGTTACTTTAAAGTTAAATTGCATTTCTTGGAGGGAAACTAAGTTTTATGCATTCTGTATTTTCAGGAAATTTCCCAATGAAAGTTGGAGGGGTGAGGGGGGTGGAGGGGTGAAAAAAGCTGTTTATTAGCTAAAGTGACTAAAACTAACCCACATAGAGCTATGCTGTTACACCTATAAAGAATGGTCTACAAAAGGTAACACATGTGTCAGGGGTATCTATAGGAGAAAAAGCTGAAACTCGGCAAGTAGTCCAGAGATTATGGGAACAGGATTGCAGAAAGACCTGAGGAAAAGCAGACTGGCAGAGGTCACTACTTGTTAATGCATTTTGTACATCAGCATCCAAGGGAATGCCTAATGCCCTAACATCCCATTCACCATCCCAGCAGGACAGCTGCCTTGCGTCCTCTCCCAATGGCTGCAGAGGTTGTTTTGGACTTCCCATCATTTTGCTCTTCACACCAAAACCTTTTTGATTCCTGCACAAAATGACCTATGGTCTTCCTCAGCAATAGTGGTATTTGGCATCATAAATGGATGGAACTCAGGATAAAAAAAAATGTGAGTTTATTGTACCATTTAGTGGTAAAGGCGTTAAACTCAATACTGATGGAGATTTAAAATAATTCTCTCACCATGGGAAACAGGAATGGTGAGGAAAGCTGCAGTGACAGTTATGAATTTGGAACAAGTCTCACTGGGATTCCCAGCAATGCAAGTTAATGTAATAGAACCTACCTCTTCCACAGCATTTTTTTAAAATGCTTTGCAGTAAAGATTATTACCATAATCTCCATCTCACAAGTTGGGAAACCAAGGCAAAGGGAGTAAAGTAAGATGTCTGCAGTCCCCAAGCAGGCAGCAAAAGCAGCAGACTCCTGCACAAGACTTCCACCACCACGACCACCTCTTCTCATGGATCCTTCTTCATGCTCCACACAAAGCCACAAATAAATGACCAAGCTACCTCCTGGTTTTCTGGGGTTAACAGTACTGCCATCTAGCAATAATATTATGAAGCAATTTAGAGTCCAGTACATTTTAGCCACAGTCTTTCTCCTTAGCACACACTGTGGCTCTACCCCAAAACTGCTCTGCACTCTCCTAAGGCCATTTGCCTATGAAGGATCAGTAACAGTACATACTGATAAAAGCCTCATTCTGTCTGGTTTCTTTGCTAGCATCATTCACTTCCCTTGTTTTCATCATCTCTTAACCAGTTTCTGACCTGATGGACTAGGAAAACGAAACAAAGCAAAAAAACGCATTTTCAGTTTTCTTTAGTAATAGAATAGAGGGACCTTTCTGAGAGCACAACTGACGTATCCTCCAGCACACAAGCCCACATCCATCAAGTATATATTCATAAGCTTCTAAAAGACTAAAAACTAAAACTTGTCAGTCAAGACAGCTCTCTTCCTTTCTTCTAAATTGAGCTGATACCTTCAGCTACCAAATCAGAGAATGAAAAATATCAATTCCTTACATTAAGAAAGCAGACTACCATCAAATCTCACAATCACAGCAGAAGCTAACAGTTTCCGTGGGTTACCACCCACCACTAAAATGTGGTATTAGTGCAGAAACAGCACTGAGATAAATCTGTGGAAGAAATACCTTGAAGTCTGCATACTCACAAATGCCAATCTATTATCATGCATTGCATTTCCACTGTCTTATGCAGCCAGAGCACACCAGCCCCGGATGGTAATTCTCTCTTTCCTATTTGCTGCATTTACCTACTTCACTTAAATTCACCTTCTGATGAAGCCCATTTGCATTTTTATCTTATGAAAGAGGTTTTAGAAACAATCATGAAACCCTAAAAATTATAGTATTTTTTTTTACGTTTATTTTTAATATGAAGACTTTAGATTATGGGTTTTACTGCGAGTTAGGGCTCATGCAGCTCTGACACAGGCTCAGAGCACTACTGCATCTGAAGAGCATAGCTAGACCATGGTAATTCATTCCTACCTTTTCTTCTGACTCCAAGGAGCCAAAACTAGCATAGCTGTCCTCTGACAACAGCCTCTGTCTGGTAGGATCATCTTGGAACCCCAGAAAATCTTCATTGTCACTGGGAGCATTAAAAATGTCAGCCACGTCCTTGGGTATCTGTTTCTGATTCAAAATGAGACAGAAGATACAAGTCAGACATGCCAATTTAACTAAAATTAGGAACAGTACAACTTACTTTTATCGTCCTATGCAAGCACAAATCTGCATCCCAACATACATTATGTGTAAACTGTACCTCATTTAGCTAAACTCCATGAAAATTCTGTACAGACTGTTTTAATCCCTAAACACGGACTCCGGATTTGGGGCTAGGAAGGTGACACGATATATGCAGGGTGTTTTAACTCCACAGAACAGTGCTTCTCAGATGGAAAATAGGTGTGTGCATCTTTGCAAGCACATGCGCGGATCACCCTTTAATGGTAGTGAAACCCACCACTGCTTCCTCCTCTTACAGAGCAACGATGGCTCAGAGGTGAGGAACACACCTTCAGATATAACACAACGCTAACCAAGTAAAAGGGAACCCTACTGTTAGATCTGATAATGGTACTGTTACATAGTTTAGCAGACAGTTTAACTCCCAAAATAAAGCCAATGCAATTCATCCTCCTTGCTCAGTACTGCTGCAGAGCTTCTCCATGACACTTGGTACGACAGTGAAAACCCATTTTAACTGACATTTCTGGCTTGTTAGAAGCCCATGGTGTAGCCCACTAGGAGGATGCACTGCCAAGGACAGGCAACAGCACTGTCTGAGGTGACCAAGGTCACAACTTCAGAGTTCAAGAAGTCCAGCCCCAGCATGGAAGGAGACCCATACCACCACATCCAACCTTTCACCCATGCCACATACTTCACCCAGCCCTTCAGAGAAGCCTCTCTATGTAATGGGCCAGTAAATAAGCGTTCAGACAGCTCCCACCTAGGCTGCTTTAGGATTTGGTTATGGAAGGACAGGATGAACAGATTCAGGTTCAAAAACCTAGACAAAAGGCATTTGTCAAGTTTCAGAATGTGGTTTTTATGCATCTAAATATCATATGCAAAACCATTCTGCTGTTCACAGAAATTATGAGGGAGAGAGGGGTCTGCATCACTCACCAGAAGCCAGACATCTATTTTCTATATCCCCAGGATAAAATGTACACAAAAGCATGTTGCTCTTACTTGAAACAAGCCTCTCTGCTGTTTGCCATGTGTTAAGAGCTGCACGTGAATTCCCCACTCCCCTTACTAACTCTTTGGAATGAGATCAACAGCTGCCTGGTGAGAGAGGCAGCTCCTCATCCGAATGAGAAGGTCTCCAGCCCTGAACATTCAAAAGAACACCCAGGAGATGACCTCCAAAACCAAGAGCAGCCTGCCCTTATCTGCTGGCACAGACAACCAAGGTTGCTCATACAAGACCCCATATAATGATTATGTTTTCATTTCATTCTCTGAAATAAGCTACAGTAATAGATGTATATGGGCTTAATTTTATTCTTGTTCTGCTTTTATAAAGCTGATGTAGACTGATACAAAATTGATTTACCATTGCTTAATCAAGAGCAAAATTCACCTGTGAACAACTGACCCTTGCAGGCATATAACGACAGGAGCCAGTGCACTGCTGCAGCAGCCGTGCTGTCTGCCTATGAACCTCTTTGGGTACTTACTCCCCCACCTCCTGCCATGAACAGCCAGAGTCTCCCTCCCGTTGCTGTGACAGAATTCACTCAGTACAGAGCAGCGTTAAAACTGAGGGCAGCGTTAAAACTGAAGCAGTATGCATTTTAATGGAAAAAAAAAAACAAAACAAACAAACCACAAACAAGGAGCTGTGAGCCTCACTGCTACGAATAAACTGCTTCCAGGAGACACTGCATTATTAGCTTTTGTGCTGCTGTACAGCCAAGTTAACCACTGCTGCAAGTACTATATGCCTAACTAATTTCTTCTTCTTCGTCTACTACTTCTGCATCTGCACAAGAGAGCTGTTATGAGGGTATTACTGATTTTTAACAAAGTAAAAAAAAAAAAGAACAAAAACAACAAACAAACAAAACATTTCCAAGTAGAAGACCTTTATTATCTTTATTCAATCCCAAATACTATGGTATGGATTTGAGTAACTTACTTCAGAACTTAAGAGACTTTTAGTTTGTGACTTGCTCCCAACATCCTGAGTACAAGGAATCGCATTCAGTCCTTGATGAGTTCCCATTTCACTACAAGGGCTTTGGTTAATGACAGACAACACCTGACACATAGAAGGTAGGCATACTCCAGGAGTTTAAAAAGAGCACCATCATGACCAAGCTTGCTCATTGCCACTATTTCTACACCTGAAATCCTGAAATCACAAGCCAAGTTTACTCCCAGCAAAGTCCATTGCCACCTGCAGACGAGATCAACAAGCTTGAACCAACCATCTCTGCCGTGGTGGGTTGGTTTGCCATTACTTATTGTGTAGTTCTGGAAGCCACACACATTTCCCATTTTAACTCTCAATTAAAATGCATTCAGAAACTGATTATATAATCAGCATCAGAGCCTTGCATTTTAACTCTTGTCAACAAAGTAAGGTATACCAAGAAATAAAGTACATATTTTCCCACAAATGTCAAAATATGAATCTATTCTAACCACTTGTAAGATGCAGGCACTTCAAGAGAGAAAACCTTTTTGCCACTACACCCCGAAAAAATGCAGGAAGGCGATGAACATGTCAACTTGCTCAAGGAAAATATTTCAACATGAAAAGACCACAGGCTCAGACACAATGATCTGCTGAAATGCTGCAGAGATTTGAGAAACACTGTCTTTTAAAGATGACAGTTACAAAAAGCTAAGTACCAAAAATCTAGTAAAAGCTGAGAATAACTCACAGCTGCTGAAAAAGTTGAAAGTCTGATTTCCAGGAGGAATTTTATACTTATTGAGCTCAGTTAATTTTGCACATAAAATACAACTTACTTGTTTAAACCACACACAAGGTACATTTCCAAAGCAGCAGGAAATATTCCCCACTACAAACAGCACACAATCCAACAGAAAAAAAACAAACAAACTGTTTGTCAACAAAAGATAGAAGTTCAAGACATACCCATCTCTCTCAGCTTGACAGAGTATCACCAGTAGACCCAGACCTGTCTGTTGGACTGGAGGAGAAATACTACTCCAGCATAACTGGGAGCAGGGAACTTGGGCATGCCTATTAGGGATGGCAGATCTGTCACCAAAGGCCAAGGATGACAGAGAGGAAAAACGAGGCCAGGAGGCATGTCAGACAAGTTTCATCAATGTTTCCACAGTCGTCACGTGTTATGGGAAAAGTAAAGCAGTTGAGGTCCCCAACAGTCAAGACATCATTTTTCCAAGTGCCAGCCCCACAAATTCCACCTGCCACGTTAGGCAAGGAGAAAAGAAAAGTCTGGGGTGAGATGTTTTACTTTCCACATCAACAGTAAGAAGTCTCAGGTCTCAAGTGAAAAAGCAACTTAACATTCTACAAAGCAGCACACTAGCAGGCTGCAAAAAGAGACTTGCCTGCACGCACACTCACAGCTTCGGCAGGAAGCATCCGTTATTTCTACGCCACTGTCAACCATATTTATTTTTAAGCAGTATCTGTACAGATCACTCTCATTGCCAACTGTCAGACTAGTGTACTCTCCTCCAACAATTATTTTAAACAACACAATGTGTGAGAAAGCAGGGTTAGATGTAATTCTCTATTTTTGCTCCTACCATGAAAGATGATCAGTTGGGCTGTGTTAGCCTCATTCAAGTTTGCACAATGTATGGACATTCCTATTTGAGGCAGAGGACGGATAATTTCAGTAATTTTCAAACTTGCTGCTTATTCATTTCAATCAGACTGAAATAATCCCAGTTTAATCTCAAACACATTCTCACAAAAAATAAACTTGTGCAAAATCACACCTTCACCTCACACCAGAGAATCTCTTGACTTATCCCGGTCTCAGCACAGAGCTGAGTCCAAGCACGCCATCCAAGGGTTACAGGCACTGGATTTGGCTCATAGCCTTGAAATAACAACCAAACAGGGAAGTGCTCCAAGGCTGACAATTATGGGCAGCACTACAAGAATAGAGGGCCCCAGCCAGAATGCCGATAGGTGCCAAACCAAAAACCCAAAACTATTTACAAGCTGCAATCCTGGTCTTTGCGCTAGAATCATGGCAAACGGCATTGTATGAAAGCTTAATTTTAAACATACGTATGTGTGAAGGACATGGCAGAGAGAGGCAAAGTCACGTATTATGGTGAAGAATAATCACACAACTAAATGCACAGTTAACAGGACTGTCAACACCATCCAACCAGCCTGAGACACAACGGCAACAGCGAAATCTAGGAAGGCAAGGAAGATTCCAGATGATCTCCACAATTTCTCAACAGCATCAGTGCCCAAGAATCTGAAACCTCCTGGATAGTGAAATATATTCCTGGCATAAGTGGCAGAAGGGTGAAAGGCAAGTAAGGGTTCAGAAAAAAAGAAGTGACAAATCAAAAAATGAGCAGTCATCACACAGTTTACAGTTTTCACTGGGATACTCTGATTCCACCAAAGGTGAATATGGATTATGCCTGACCCTGTAAATCTGTCACAGCAACAACTTGCGGGACAGTTGCCTCTGCCTCTGTGAAAAACTGTGGTTATTTTCACCCCAGTCAACCTACTGCTAAACCCAAGAACTCCATGGAATGTTAATAAATTCAGCTATTTTCAGAACAGTAGATGATGGTTTCTACAGTGCTTTATTTAAGCTAATCATTAAATAAACCAAAAACCAATATTCTAAAATAAAGACTTCCCAAGTATTGTGATCACATGGTGAGTCACTGAAAATGTTACCTTCCACAGGCAACATCTATCTGCAAACTACCCCCTGCTTTTCAAAAATGCTGGTAACACTGAATACCAGCTTGCTGGCATATGAACAGAGTCCAAATGCTCTGTCAACTGTTACTATTGCTTCTTCTGCAAAATCTAATCTCTCACTCATCCAAACAGTAGTAGCAGCTATTTCTGAGTTAATTCTGCATAATTCAAAAGCATCCCACCCATGCATGGTGGTGCCTAAGTACTTTCCGAGCCCTGGGGTTCCAAAGAAAACACTCTTGTACAACCCCTCAGGCAAAGTGTCTCCTCTTCACATCTGGAATGCCAGCATCCAGGCTTTTTGGGTGCTAAAGCTTTGTTAGCCAGCACACCTTTAACAAGCTCCATGTAGTTAAACTTCAGTGCAAGGACCTGTTAAACTAGACCCTGTGATGGGAAATGGAACTGCAGGTCTTGCCATTCAAAACAATTCTGTACTGCCGACTTCCTTGGCAACTGCTTTCAATGGGGGCACATACTCACAAGCTAATTTACCAGTCAGCAGAAGACGGTGATTTCAGAGACAAGGAAGCCTTCGCCACTATGTCCTTCTGTCTCAGCCAGGACTGAACGCACTGCTCACCAGAGTGTCACAAAGAGGAGCAAGAGCCAGCAGAAGGCCTCGCTCAGCGAAAAACAAGAAACAGGAGAACACCGAGGACAGACTGCATCCTTCTCCCCTCTGCAGAGCCTCAGAATAAACATGGTGTGCACCCTTTTAACTGTGTCCTGGAAAAGTGACTATCAGACATTAAAAGCCTCAGTATTGCACTGGAGCAAGAACTAAGTGCCACTCACAGCACCATGTCAATCACGGTTCTCCTAAATGGTTTTACAGTGCACTTACCTCTCTCTAGAGAGCCCGAGACTATACAGAGATGGAAAGCTTACAAAGTCCCTGAAAGAACAGAGGTCATAACAAACATTTTGGTGGTTCTACAACCCTCCTGTTCCACAGAAACCCATGTAACTTCCTAACCTTCCATCAGCAAAAGCTGACCGAGATGCTCACTCTTCCTCCCTCCCACCACCTGGGAAACTCACCATACCACTTCTCAAGACAAGCAGCCTGATGCATCCAAGCAAATGTCGGGCTTGGACGTGTGTCGATCAAAGCACGCCCGAGAATGTCCCTAAACCTGCAGCCCTATACTCGCATGTATTCACGTGACTCAAATCCGTGTTTGGGGCATCGCGGCACTTCAACAACAAGAAGTTATTACAAAAGTGACATCCCCAGGCTTACAGAGACTAAATAATTAACAAAGCTCCTCCCCAATAAGCTACGCGCAGCCCATCAGCCCTTACTAAAGACACTGGAGGAGCCAGCACCGCCGGAGTTTCCCCCGAACGCCTCGGGGCCTCCCCCAAGGCGGCTTCCACCCCCTCCGCGCCGCTTTGCAACCCAGTAGCCGCCGCGCCACGTGGAGGGCGCCCGGCGGGATCTCGGGCCGCTGCGTTCGCCGGGATCGTGTCTCCCGGGCGGGGACCGCAGCGCGGGGGTCGGAGGAGCTGCCCGCCGCTGTCGGTTCGGCGGGCAGCTGTTCCGACCCCCGCGTCGCCGCCGCGGTCCTGCGGGCAGCGGACAAAGGCCGCGGGG
>JANHFX010008702.1:361-18339 GCA_027560015.1 Chloroceryle amazona
GTACAATTCACTACAGCTGCTCATATTTCCAAATACTCCAAGTTACACATCTGATAATATGCATTAATTTTTACAGAACAGGAATATTCTGCCAGACATATGCTTTTTATTTCACTCTTAATAATTTAGTTGGAAAGTATAAAATAATATTTTTTGCAACATATGATTATGGAAACAGTTTCCTAATGTTAAAGTACAAAGAAATATTTAAAAATACATATTTCAAAGTGATTACAATATAATAATGGGATTCAAATACAATATAAAATTTTTTGTCTGCTACGCATCTGCACAGGTAGAATTTCTTTCCCTCTTTCCACTTTTTATTGTATTTGTTATTTTATTATTCCTCAAAGATAATGATTGACTTTAGTTTATGCAAAATGAAGATACTTTTTAGAAAATGCAATCTTTGGATAGATTGATATTTGTCATAGTCAGTATCAGTGTTAAAAGTGTAAACTTTCAACATAAATGATGTTTCTACTTCAGCAATACCATGCAGAACTTTGGTATGTTTCGTATCTTAGATATGTTCCCAAATCAGAAACTTTATGTCCTAAGAAAAATCAAACTTCTAATTACCTATTAGCAACACATTGCAAACACTTTACATTAGAGAATGTAATTCAACTTTTGTAGAATTACATTTTCAGTAGTTTCTATTTGCATATTTTAAATCCTTGCTCAATCTACTCTAATTGTCAAATAAGATGAGATAATCCACAATTATGAATAATTGTAATTAACTAGCCAAGAAGCACACCTCACTTCACTTTCCTTTCACTGTTTCAATGTCACTATCAGCTCTCTGCACATGGAGAGTATTATTGCAGCTGTCATAGAATTAAATGAAATCTATCCAGCAACATCTGGCTCCACAGAAGAAAATATGAATAATTTCACCAGCTTTCCCCATCTCTGCCTGCTGTATTCTAATTATGATGTAATGGAGGACATCAGCATGCTGTGGACTTAGTGATTAACCCAGGGCAGCTGAGAAATAGGCCTAGTGATATGAACAAGTCACACAGATCAGCTCAATCAATTACCTTTTTCTGTTTTTCTCAAGGCTCTTAAATACAGCAGTGACCTTGTGATGGGAAACAGTAAGTTACACTAGAACCCATTTAGGAGGTCAGACATATCACAAAGCATTTCAGGAGCTAAATGCTTGGTTTTCAATTCAGTTATACAAAAAAGGAGTGTTATATATATATAATATATACAGAGTGTGTATATATAGACACACACTTCACAAGCATTTATTTTTCTAATATATGTGTAAATCCTTGGCATGTTCACTTATTCCTTTTATCAATTAACACATGCAGGCTTTTCTCCCTGGTTTGTTTCCTATTCTGCTTAAGCAACTGTCTGCAGGTGTTGAAATAATATGCAAAATCTTGTGTTAGTAAAGTGACTAAGAAAGGAAAAACAAGCTAAAAACTTTCAAATGGTATTTCCAATGTTCACACATAAATGTGGACACGTCAGCAAAATCTCAGTTTTAAAGCATACTCACTTTTACCTTCTTGTGTTCTGAAGACTGTGGAGCTCATTTAACCCAGATTGCAGACACATCCAGCTCCTTGCCTGAAATGTTCATTCAAGCAGTTATCTCTGTAGAGCAATTGGACTAACAATCCTAGATCTATTCTGGTAACATTCTACGGTGCCTGCACTAAATTAAGCAATTCAGTGCACTCAGACTCTTATCCACATTGTCCTATTTGGCATCATTTGCAGAGACTTTGTGCTATCAAAGCAGTTATAACAGAATGGGGAATCTACATCCTAATAAAGAAAAAAACAAAACAAAACAAAACCCCACAACTCAGAATTAAAAACTGATCACTATTAGCCAAAAAGGATTTCAACAGTGAAAGCCCTTTTAACTCTCATTGTACTTGGTGAAAAATTAATTTTCACTACTAGCTATCACTTCCAAGGAATCAAGCTACCTCAGAAATCTGACCAGACCATAGTTACAGTCCTTTCACCCCGTTGCCTTTTGACTGTAATGAAGTTTGGTAATTCCAAGGGTCTAAGAAAGTGCAGTTGTTTAAAGACTCAGGTTAATTACTATTAGTTTCTATGAATGGCTGCTAACCTCTTTGTCACTGAAGCTGTTTGCATCTAATTCACTTAGACTGAAGTGAAAACAGGACTGGCCTGAGAAAGACTATTGGATCTATTCTGTTATAGACAGAGAGTGTGGCCTTCTGAGGTTACAGGTTCAGCTGGAACTTTTTAAAACATGGGGAAATGGAATCCCTAAACATATATGAAGGTGTGTTAAAAAAATGTACATTTTTTTTTTCCTTTCCAAGTTAATATCTGAAATCAGGGATATTAATCTGCCTTGGACTGTCATAATATATTCACCAATTTGAGACACAAATCTATATTACAGTTATATTTCCCCTGAAAAGCTTTAATTACGGTTTCCTATTTTCTTACTCATTAGAAGACGATACCAACATACCTTATTGTCCTTACTGTCAAGTCAACATTTTTTGAATAAAAAGGGCCTAATAACTATCTGAAAGAATGAATGCAAATGCATGTGTTAAATTCTAGAAAATCAGCTTCTGAAACATTTCACTTGTTATAATGTAAATCTCAGGTGTGAGCATAACATTCCTCTGGTGAGTTGACTTGGAAGATAATTTCAAAACTAAATCAAAAAGTAATGAAAATGCAAAAATATAATTTTACTATATCCAGAAATCTCATCTGAAAAAAGTCTTGTTTTTTTTTTTCTATCATGAGAATACTCTTCAAATAATATACTTTCAATTCAAATATGTGAAGAGCAGTTGCATTTTCAAAGACTTCCATTCGATGTTCTGTTAATTTCAGTAGTAAATTGAGGATGAATCAGCTAATCATAGTCTGGTGCTTCACAGTGAAAGGTGAAAAAGTTTTGAGGCAAGAGTTTTGCCACAAAGAGGCTCTCTGGGAAAAGAACAGGAATCTTTGTTTTTCTCACTTATTTCTATCAATGCAACAATAACCAGTCTCATAAAAATTAGTATGAGATTTTATTTAGGAAAGGAGCAGCTTGAGTTTGTTGAAAAGTGCTTATATTTATATCTGATCGGCAATATGGTTTTCTGTTTTGTGATCACAAGTCTTTTCTCTGTCTCCTTTTTTAGTGAAAAACCCTGCTGTTTCCTTCCCACATATAGCAAGTGTTATGTCCCCCTAGGCTATAATATTAAACAACCCGACACACACTGGTTTCAGTTTCCTTGTTGGTGCTTTAGAATGAAATGCGTTTATTGGGTTTCCTCCAAGTTTTAGTAACAGAATGTCTTTGAGCTTTTTGCACATGTGATAGAATGAACATCTACATTTTTAAAAGAGCGAGTAGGACTCCAGAAGTGGACAATTTAATGAAACAGAATCACCAGTGTCAACGCATCCTTTATTAAGTGAACTTTGCTATTTATTCTGCTGAAGATACTACTATATTAAAAAAGCAGTGATATTTTAAGAAATGGCACATGTCCTTCAAAAAAATGAAGCAGTGTATTTGTTTTATTTTATCTGTATTTTCTGTAATATATCACCTTATACAATAAAATAAGTGTGAGCTGATTCCACCAAGAACAAAAGCTGAAGGGGGTGGGGGGGACAGTTCCGAGCTGAAATGCAGATATATATATTTAATGAAAATTTGTAATTTAATTAACTTAAGACTGATGCATCCCTCTCCTTCACCCCAACTGCCTCTTATAACATACAACATTTTAAGAGGCAAAAGGAGAAAAAGATGTATCCTATGAAGAGTAATATGAGGCAGATGTTATTTAGACGGCCTAGATAGTATTTGCTATGCTTAGTCCTCAGTGGCCCTGCTGCTAAGACAAGTCACCTGGAGTCAGAATTGCAGTTATCAGCCAGCACTTACTGAGGTCACGTAAAATTATTTTGCCTACTAAAAGTAGTCCTTTGGTTTAGAGATGGGCATCATTTGGAATTTACACATATTCTTAGTGCATATATTCTTACCCCTTATCTATTTCCACAGCCTCCCACAAATTTAGTAACAAAGTGTGTTTGCAGCAGCTTTATAGTCTTCTGGAATAAGCTGCAGAAAATATGTGTATTATCAATAAATATACAACTCTTGATAATTTCAAGACCTGAATGTTAAGATCTTGCTGAGTTAGGTTTGATATAAATAGTGGTTTGATGTTTTCTCAATAAATTTAAAGAGTAGATCACTTTTGTACTATCACAACTTTATGTAAGACCACATTTGCAAATGGAAGTCATATTTTCACTTCCAAAGAAATAAATACAGAATTGTGAAAATTTCCATTATTTCTACAGTAGCTTAACAGATGGTACCTATTTATTTTAAATTAATTTACTGCATATTATGTCTCTTTAAAAATGTACTGACTGCAGGAAAAAGTGAGATTTCTTGTGTGGTCTGCTGCAACAGTAGTCATTTTCTGGAACAAGGTGGCAATGGTTCAGAGAAATAATATTCTTCGTGAGAGAAAATGATGGAAGGAAGTGTGGTGGAAACTGAAAAAGAGAAAGAGCAAGAAAGGAATCTTAACATGTGAAGAAACTGATAGATTTCTAAGAAGAGCAGAAACACAGACAGACCTCCAGTGTAACTTTATAAGCTTTTTTATGTCTGTTCTGTTCTAATGGTGAATTTGCTCTCTTAGTTTGTGTTTTAAATAATAAATAGCTGTAGATTTGTTTGTTTCATTGATTTTGTTTTGTTTGTGTTTTTGTTGTTGTTGTTTATTTTATGTGTGTGTGCGTGTGAGGTGAACTTTATAAGGAAAAGGTAAAGAAAAGTCTACTTAACGATCTGGCCAATTCAGTTAATTTCACAATGAAACTATTATACTTTACTCCCTCACAATTGATTTGTTCACATGATACATGGACTTCAGAAATCTTTAAGAAAACTGTAACATTGCAAAAAACATGGTTATCAAATATGCAAGAAAAAATAAGCATATGAGGAAAAAATATGTTTTTATACCATTTCCAACAGTAGGCAGTCAGATGTTGCTAAAACTCAGTCATTAACTTATAGCTGTACTAATCTTTAGAACAGTTGAGTTAGAATAGTCCTCATTCAGCTGTCACTGATGAAACAGGCCTGTGTATCTGATCTACTTCAGTACAGGGATGCACTGTGCTATCTCCATCTCAGTGCCTGTGACTTGGTCTGCTGAAATAGGAGGATAAGCTTAAGATTTTCACTGGTTTATTAGGACATAATAGCAGTCTTTCAAAGAGGAGTGTTAACTCCAGTGTTAGTCCCATTATTTTAGGGTTTAAAAGTAGTTTACCTGTTTCCAAGAGAAATCAATATTACTCCTTAAAAGTAAAAAACAAAGTGATACCCCCATTTTATTTCTATGTTATCTGCACACTCACTAATCATTTTCCCCATGTTCTAATGCTGTCATTCATTTAGCACTTCTACGTTAATCCTTTAAATCACTGTCTACTGCTCTTGGTCTACATCTTTAATATGGATCTGTGGGGTCTTAGAGCACCTGCTGTCTTCAAGGATATGAATATTCATATGCAGCTCTGAAATCTCAAGGACATAAATGCAGTTAAATAAAAATCAAATTTCAACCTTTCTGTAACCTTGTCTATGTATCGGAGATCTCACTGAATAATTTAACCTGGCACTCCTATATTAGCTGGGGAATTGTGCTATCATAGAAAAACTCCAGCTGAGATCCCTATGTGCTACTGTCATACAATTTGTGATCTGCCTATGATTTGTTTACCTGTTTTATTACTAAGAAAGACTATTGCTAAGTACACAGAAAGCAGTACTGAAAAAGGATAAGCTGGACTAGTGTTTGGTCAACTAGTGTTTTGTCAGCTGTTTATGCCAATCCTACAGTTGCCATAGACAAGAGTTAATTTGTGTTTCATTCTTAAGAATATTCAGAACTATTAGTTGATATATCTAATTGTCTTACTTGATTATTGAGGTATTGAGTGTTGTAAAATCATCACAGAACTGAACCACAACCAAACTTCATGGGAAAATGTGTGATGTATGATAGCAACAACTTGTAGGTTAAGGCCTTGAGTTTACTAACATAAAATTAGCATACTCTTATTAAGAATTGTTACATGCAGTATCTGTAGTTGATGCTTTAAACAAAATCAAAAGACTTGAATTGAAGATGATAGGTCACAGTAAGATTATAGAACGATGCAGAATGCAGATAGCAGAGCTATGATGAATCAGATATTAAGATAATTTAAAAAGGTCGTGAAGATCTTTGAATACATCCAGAGGAGGGTAACAAAACTGGTGAAATGGCTAGAAGGAATAGCCTGTGAGGACTGGTTGAGGACTTTTGGTTTGTCTAGTTTGGAGAAAAGGAGCCTGAGGGGTGACCTGACCTCATTACTCTCTACAGCTTAATGAGAAGGGGACGTGGACAGCAAGAATGTTATATACATTACAAAGGACATAAATAATAAAGATATGAAGAGCAAGATGTGAAAGAAAATGTCATTGTAGGAAAATAATTCCATCTTAGAAATGTTAAGAAATTGAAAAAAAAACAAAACAAAAAACAAACAACAAAGCCCAAAAAAACCAAAGCCAAAACCCCATAAATAAACATGCATTCATAGAAAAAAAGGTATGTTATTTTCAATTTGAGATGTTTTGTACTGTGAAAAATTTTATCCCATTTCCTATCTGAAACCTATGTAAAAACAGTTTCAGGGCATTTTAAAATGAACTTTCTCATTATATTTACGGACTATATTTTATACACTCGGAGATATTCTCTAAATCAGATTAACCTAAATAGGCAGCTTTCATATGCATTATGTTGAAAAGCTTCAGCTGAAATAAGATAATTTTTCAAATAATATCGGGGAAAAAATGAGGTATATTATAAGCAATAATTAAATTTGCAGGGAAGAGGAAGATTCAATTTTCTGTATTTGTTCTTCTTTAACCTGTTTTTCAGGCTGCTAACATTTCTAAGCTTTTCAGCAAAAACATTTACAACCAAAACTAAAATCTGACATTTCATCTACATTTGTCAAAACAAGCTGTGATTTAATTTTATTCTAAATGAGGTGAAAATAATTCATAAGTATAACATCTTTGCTAAAATTTTGCATATACCAAAACAAAAGCTAGGTTCATTCTTAAAAATAAATAGGTTAATAGTATTAAATCACTTACAGTTGCACATAATTTTAACCATAATCAAGATTATTTTACCATTTGAAACATATATTAAATACAGAGAATTTTATAAAATATTTCTCGAGAATGGACTGAAAACTAGATTCTTACATTTCTGATTTCTTGATATGTTTGTACATATGTTTTAGAGATCTGGAGTATATTTGCATGTATTTATTTTTCAGCAAAATCACTAATATTAAGGCTACACATACCATTTTTCATATTGAAATTTCTTTAAAGAAGAAATTTCCTTCATGTTTATTTTTAACTCAAAAAACATATTCCACAAGATTGTTGGAAAGGCTACTAATATATTTTAATAACAAATGAAAAGGAATTGATTTTTAAAAGTCAATTGCAGACTTCTCAGTAAGAGAATTCCTGACCTAAATTACAGTCTATGTTGATTTAAAATTCAGTATTCTGAAACACACTGTCATTACTAATTACAGCAACTCACAGTAACCCAAAACTTAACGCAGATAAATACTGGCCACCAGAAATCAGCTGACAGCAGTCAAAATTTTGCTGTGCAAAACGATTACTTTTGGCCAATGTGTGTTTGACTATGTCAAATACAAAGAACTACAAAGGAAAAGGCTTCCAAAAAAAAAAAAAAATGTGAGGGGAAGCCTTCTGGAGAAAGTGTATTTGGAGAAAGGCTTTTTTAAGCATTTTGTTTAACTGATACTTTTTGCCAAATCTCTAAATTACATTCTCTCATTATTATTTTTATTATTATTATTATGACAAAGGTACATAAGCATGATGTATGTCGTTTGTATGATGCAATGATACTAAGGTCTTATGTATTCCAATGAAATGTTAAAGCATGGGATGCTTCATAAACACAAAACTGTATTGCAAATGATAGAGGCAAGTGTCTGCACTGGAATCTGCTAGGTTTTGTAATTTCTTGCTATATCAATCATCAGAAATCAGAGCTACTTTACTGTTTATGTCTCTGGGTATCAGAGTGAGACAAGACTTTCAGCTATGTCACCTTCCACAGCTCTTATAAACTGGTTCTTGAATGCAAGCTTTATTTATTAGTGATCACGCGGCTGACAGGAAAGCCAAGACCCTGGACTGCATTGAGTTATGCAGGTAAGTTTGAAAGCAGACTCTGAGACTTCAAACTCTATTGAAAATCTTTGTATTTGAATCTTCACACATCAGGCATTTTTTAGATTGTATTTATATGGTTTTGTAATACTTTGGAAGTACTAAATGGTTTCAAGTAAAATATACACATAATAGTAGATTCTGTATTTGTGTAAATGCAGATTCTTTTCATAATTAGGCATTGAACTGTGTAATACTTCTCTGTACTTGACCCTTCAATAATTCATGTAAGATTCTGTAAAATTGAAAAATCTTTTATGAAATATCTAACTAATCTGTAGCCCTGGGGATTTAGTTTGTCCTGCCGTCTTATGAGGACATAGAATAATTCCAAAATCTTGCTGTTAATTCAAAAATAAAATGGCATTTTGACTTTTTATATAGATATATATATATATTCTATCTTTACTTCTTTGATTTCATTATTATGGCTTTTTTTTAACTGTTTAACACCTTTCAAGTTTCTAAATTAATTATATTTTCTCTGATTTATATTTATGTGATGCAGGATTTAATGCTCTTCAGCAGACAAAATGCTTGACCATTTTTCCAAACTTCCTTGAATAAGAACTTTTTTAAACATGTTCCCAGGTGCACTTAGTTGAACCAGATTAATGTTAGCACTCCATTCTGTGGTACAAAAATAGAGGCACCACAAAAAAGTTCAGTAATTGACAATCTTTCCTAGCAGTGTAATGTCACATATAAACATCATGTTCTGAAACTACTTTTGTGCATAGAAAATGTAACAAGTTTTCTGGAATACATATATAAAAAGAATAAAATATAATAAATAAAATGTTGTTATCCTTAAGCAAAGTACAATGCTTCTTTTGCATGGCAACAGTTCAACATTATTAACTGAAATATTGTAAACAAAACATGTCAAGAAAATTACTGCTATTTACAACCAAGTTCAAATTATAACTGTTCAACATCTTTCTCATTAAAACAAAAGTAAACTCTAAAGCAGATTTTTCCTGGTACTACATTGCTGAAATATTTGTGACATAAAACTTTTACCAGACGACCTGTTTACATCTGTTCAGTCACACAAATGACTGGAAAGAGCCGGTTCTTACTGCTAAATGAAACTATAAGTCTGTTATTGATGATGGCTCTCAAAAGATATCTCTTTTTAGTTGTTCAACATGAAGAGAAAACTGACAAAAGGAAGTATCTTTTCTTGTCAATCTGTTAATGGCATTATATTATATGAAGTAAAATTTAATTGCCCATTCCAAGTTTAAAAAACAATTTTTTTTTAAATCTTAAGCCATGTTTGAATATTGCATATTCAGTAATTCCCACTTTATAGTAGCTTCTATTAAAAAAAAATAGTTATACCCATTTTACTTGATATGTGGCTTGTGAACATCATAGGGAAGTTTCTTCTTAGCTAAAGCCTTTGACATCATTTCCAACAGCTTTCTTCTGGAGAAACTGTCTGCTCGTGCCTTGGACAGGTATACTCTTTGCTGGGTTAAAAACTGGACAAGCCTAGAGTGGTGATGAATGAAGCTAAATCCAGTTGGTAGCCAGTCACAAGTAGTGTTCCCAGGGCTCAGTACTGGGGACACTTGTCTTTAATATCTTTACCAATGATCTGGATGAGATCATCAAATGTACCCTCAGTAAGTTTGCAGATGATGCCTAGTTGGGTGGAAGTGTTGATTTGCCCAAGGGTACAGAGGGATCTGGAGAGGCTGGATCAATGGGCCAAGGCCAACTGTATGAGATTCAAGAAGATCAAGGGTCAGGTTCTGCCCTTGGGTTACAACAACCTCATGCAATGCTACAGCCTTGGGGAAGAGTGTCTGGAAAGCTGCTTGGCAGAAAAGGATCTGGTGGACGGCCAGCTGAACATGAGCCAGCAGTGTGCCCAGGTGGCCAAGAAGGCCAACAGCATCCTGGCCTGGATCAAAAATAGTGTGTCCAGCAGGACTAGGGAAGTGATTTTCCCCCTGTACTTGCCACTGGTGATGCTGCATCTTGAATAATGTGTTCAGTTTTGGGCCCCTCACTACATGAAGGATGTTGACATTCTGGAGCATATCCAAAGAAGGGCAATGAAGCTGGTGGAGGGTCTTGAGGACAAGTTTTATAACGAGCAGTTGAAGGAACTGGGGTCATTTAGTCTGGAGAAAAGGAAACTCAGGGGAGACCTTATCACTCTACAACTGACTGAGAGGAGGTTGTAGGGAGGTTGGTGTCGTATCTTCTCTGCTGTAACAAGCAACAGGATAAGGGGAAATGGGCTCAAGTTGTTCCAGGGGAGGTATAAATTGGACTTTAGAAAAATTTTCTTCAATAAAGCAGTTGTCAAGCACTGGAACAGTCTGCCCAGGGAAGTGGTGGGGTCACCATCCCTGGAGGTATTTAAAAGGTGTGCAGATGTGGTGCTCTGGGACATGGTTTAGTGGTGAGCTTGCCAGTATTAGGTTTACAGTTGGTCTCAGTGATCTTAAAGACCTTTTCCGACCTAAATGTTTATATGATTCATGATAGTTGTATGAACAACAGATACTGATTAGCAGAGAGTTTACTAATCACTTTGAGAACAAAGAGGATATCAGAACTTTTCCATGAGGATACATGTGTTAGTACAGAGATTGTCAGGAATCAGAATTATGAAATGCAAAGTGTCATTTATGGGATATCTTAAGTGAGTATTCTCTATGGGGTATGCTGACCTGAACTGCTTACATTGCTCGGGAAGCTAAAGCCATTTTTAGAAAGAAAATGGTAAGAAGAAAATGGTACATGAATAAAAGCCTTTAAATAATGCCAGGATAATCTAGTTGTTTGGAACACTTACTAATTATTTTGTCTTGATTTTTTAAGAATGATATTAACGTATGATAAAAAGAAGTGAGTATAGACTAATAAGAACAGAGAAGAAAAAAGGAACCTTCTGACCTTACTGTAGTATGTTATAACTTTTGAAAGAGAACTTGAAAAAAAAGATCCATAAAACAACCAAACTTTATTAGTGTTATCTTTACAAATCTTGAGGATCTTCATATCATGCATCACGTTTGGTGCTTCCTGACAAGTAAAGAATTACTCCAGCTCCTGAATTTTAAAACCTCTTGGCAACTTTTTGAAAGAGCTCCATAAAAATATCTTTAATTTAAAATATTAAATCCTAGAAAGAAGTTGGAAACTGTTTCCAACCCAGTATTCTGAGGAATTTTCAGGTTTGACTTCAGTACTGCAACAAATGATTTCCTCAGACTGTGACAGGCTTGGTGCTATGACCACTTCCCTGTGGAGCCTGTTCTGATAACTTTTGGTGGTTTGAAACCAAGTGTGTCCTTACAGAACATAATTTTAAGTCCAGCAACTTATTTCCTACTTCCTTAAACATAAGTTCTCCTTTCAGGAACTGCCTTTTCCTTCTTATGCCTTTGTCTGTCATACCTAACAAAAAAATAAAACTCTTAGTTACATCTACAGTTACAGTGAAGTAATATCTTAGTGTTCCCTTAAGTAATCTTCAGAAATAATACTTTGTTGGTATTTCGTTGTAAAAAATTTCCAAGATTTTAATTTTTCATGGATTTCCTCTGAACTTTTCTCAGTTTTCCAGTATCCAGAAGCACTTTTGAGGAAGCATTCTTATTCCTCAACTATGACTTACATTTTCTTTCTCATGCATTTTAGGTATTGTATATTTGTCTCTGTGTATGCAGAAACAGTGAGAATGGTAAGACCAAGTCAATGAAAGAGATTGAGAAAAGTTCTTAACATTTCCTAAAAACTTCCATCAGTCTTAATTCAGAATAAAAGGGGGCTCAGAGTGTTGAACGTTTTAGAAAATCTATCTCCTTTCTTTTTAAATATTAAATTCTTAGGGGATATGAATAGTCTTACAGCTATGTTAAATGCAGAAGCTACTGTAAAAACTATTTCTTCATGTACTCTTACAAATCTTTCAGGAATATAAGAGATTTCCCTGACTTATGCTGCTTTAAGTCTCTGGATAAAATATCAAATAAAATAAGAAGATACAGTTTATTAAAGATTGAGGAGGGCTATAAAATTTGATTTACTGTAAATAATTTATGGTGTCCCTTTGCAGCACTGTGAAATCCTTTTTAGCAGTTCCAGGTTTTGGTTATAAATACGCATGTAAAGAATACAGAACAGGATTATTTTACACAGACAGCAAGTTTTCTAACTGATTGAACATGTGTACCAGTGATATGTGTATATTAAGAGATGTAGCAAACATTCTACTTGAATGTGATGAAATGAAGCAACAAAAAAGGATGAAACTGAAAATAGTGGCATATTAAGTTCTGCAAAAGCCTGTAATTATGAATTAATTGCAGAGTTTCTTAGTTCTGAAAAAATCTCAAGTATTCTTTATATTATGTGTATTTTCAAGACATTTTGCTTTGTAATTTTATTTTACAACCTAAGATACTCTAATCTTTGCATATTAAAAACAAAAACAACAAAAAAAACCCCTTTATAAATAAATGGAAAAAGTCTAGTTTGTATTTGATTTTCTAGTCAGTGTTCAGCTACTGAAAATCACAAAATTATTGTAAGATTCAGAAATAATGGCCTGCTTTTTGGGATGCCCACCGTATTTTTACACAGCAATGAAAAACAATGTAAAATATACCAACAATTTAAGTACATATTAGAATACTAGTGGAAACTAGAAATTCTGGATGTACTGCTAAAAAAAAAGAATGCTAGCTGCACTGCCTTCTGTGGCCTTAGTGTGTGATGCTATTTATGCCTTACAGGCATAAATATGTATTGTATGTATGAAAGGCAGAGATCACACTGGGGAACATATGCACAATAAAAAGGGAGTAGATTAGTAAACATGCGATAAGATTAGAGTAGCAGGAAAAGAAAAACACTGGAAATGTGAAAAAGGGTTTTTAAATCCCTTAAAGGGAACTATATGAAAATGCAGATGTGAAAAAATGTGTGGTATCATCAAAATATGTACTATATATATCTCAATAAATGTACATATACATATAATATGTATAGCAACAATATGAACTGTAGCATAACAGCAACAACAAAAAAAAATCTGTACCTAAATTCTGTTGCCAGTGCTTGAATTAAGATGTGTGTGAATCCCATTTTCCCTTTTCTTAATCTTCTGGAAGCTGAGGGAAGTGAAGAGCAATTTTCATTCTTAGAATATAGGTCCTCTTGGGAAATTTCTTAGTAATACAAAATATTGCCATACAGAAATTTTTCATATAGTATTTAAAATGCTTATTTAAACAATACTGATGTTCACTACAGCTGCCAGTGCTGAACCGGCCTTGAAAGAAGTATCTAAACCAGTATTAGTACTGATGGAGAAATGTTACCATGTATACACCGTAGACCCTTAATGACACATGTGGTTGTCAGAAATTTAGATTTGTCAGACAAAGCAGAGCTTCACATATAAAGATCAGGAGCATCATAGAGATTTTCAGTTCTTACACAAGCATTTGTGACTGGTGAAAGATGCTATGCAGCTCAAGACTTTGCTGCTTTACAATCGTTAGAAATTCCACTTGAAGCATGAAAAATATTAAAAAGCAGCATTTACATTTAATGATTACTAATTTAGGCAGATGTTCTGAATCATCCTCTTGAGGATCGTTATCATACTCTGGTATCTAAGTTAGGTGCCTGCTGTTCAGTTATGGGTTTTTTTCAAAATTTCAGAAATGTGCCAACAATAGGTAAGCAGTTGTATGAATGAAAAATTAGCACACTGATCTGCTATATTTTTACAGAGTTTTTCCTTCACCTTAGGCTTCCCTAGACTGAGCTCTGCTGGAGGCATTCTCTCTCAGAGCAGTGGTACACAATCTAGAAGATGCATTGTGATAAAATCTATCATACACCTGCAGCAACGAAACCTTCATAAGATGAAGACTTGGTGCTACCACCGCTTCCCATTTGCACAAGGAAGGAGGAAACTTTTCTATCTTTTTCTACCTTACCTAGATACAAACATGCCTGCATGGGTACATATACTGGGGTGGATGTTTTCTGTTTCCTGGTCATCACAGTAACCCTCCCTCTCTCCAAGACATTCCATAAAACCCCTGCCCCTGAGGCTTAGTGGCCTGAGTGATGAGGGGGCAAGGACTAGTTTGAATGTGGCTCAGCAGTATAGTATTTGCTTCAATCTCTGAAAAAAATCCAAAGCTCAGAGACAAAGCTGTGGGAAAGAGAACAGAAATATAACAAAGGTAACATTACGGGTAGGGGTAGGAGTTTTGAGAGGGGGACTGTCATTAGCTGAAGGATTTGGGACAAAGAACTGTCCATTTAAAAATATATCTAATCCTAAATGAAAACTAAAACATAGCAAGGGTGATACTTGAGGTCCAGCTGGGTGCTTGCTGGGTTTCTGGGCTTGATTCATCAGGGTCACCACTGATATCTCTATAAGGGATGATGGCAACTCACCAGTAGTGAGGAATCATTTCAGGGAGCTGTGGAGGCTTCCTTCCTGACTGATGCCTGCCTGCCCAGGAATTGGTCCTTGGGTACCTTATGGAACCTACATGAATGCTCATCGTAATAGTCTGTTAAAACTTAACTATTTTTTGTGAATGGTAGACAGCTAGATAGCTAAGAATTGTTTTATATTTGTAAACTCTGTATGTTCTGCTAGCAGGGTCTCTTTGCACCTGGCTAATTATACATTGACACACTGAACCAGAAGAGGGGAGGTAACATTTCAATGTAGTAAAAATGTAAGATTTATGGCACTGAGGGAGAATATAAAAGAAACTGTAGCTTCTGGTGGCATGGGATGTTTTTATTTTTGTTTTAACCATCCCTCTTTAATGTCAGAAGAAAAAAAATCAACTAAGCAAACAGAGAAGACATTGGAATAGGGAGTAGTACTGATTATTCTATCCAGGCTAACAGTAAGCACCTTGGTTTCCCTTTTTTTTTTTTTTTTTTTCCTATTTTTTTATTTTTTTTCTTTCAGGAAAAGTTTGTAGCCTATAAACCCCCCAAATTTGTAAATCAAGAACAAAAGCTCTATATAATGCATAAGAAAGTTTCTCTTGCAAGAACAGAATAATCTGAGCTTCACATATCTGATCATAATTTCGTTTCCTTAGAAGTGCTATACACTGAGGTGAGATATAAATGATACTTGTTTCTGGACCTCATATAGAATTCAGGTTTATGTAAGTATGAATCTTTTTCCCTTCTTTTATAAGAAGGAAGGATGTGTGAAGGTGAAACGACTTTCCCCCCACCCCAATATTTTTGACTCATTTTCAAATATGATGCACTTCTGGTGCAAAAATGTCACACACAGTACAAAGAAAAAGTAAAATGAAATTATGCTTCAACTAGACAGATGAATACAGAGTATTTTTCAAAAGTGTCATACAAAATGCATTTAAAATAAAATGCACTTTCTGGAGGGAAGATATGTTTTATGTCAAATTCAATCCTTGTCCTTTAAATGTATTACATTTTGATGTTATCAGGTGTAAAGCTTCAGATATTATGCACAACTAATGCTCAGTTTCTTTGTAAAATAAATCAAGATTTCTGAAAAACCTAGGTTTATATTTATATCATCAGAAAGACAAGATAAGAAGGAAATGTAAAGGTTTTGTAATATATTATCATGCCTGAAAATTGATTAATTCATCCTAGAGTCATCAAAATCATAATAATAGTATCATTAGAACTTGAGTCTTACACTTAAAATTGGAAAAAAAAAACAAAACAAAATTCCTACTTTAAACTGGCAAATCACTATGTTTTTCCTTTTAATCATAAGAAAATAATGTTGATTTTTAAAATTATTTTCTAATTTATCTAATTCATCTCGTTTAACACAGTGGATCTTAAAATAACAAATTTAGATGCAATCCTAATATTTATGGGTATCTCTGATTCATAGAAGAACTGGTATTTATCTTTCTGGTAGAAATTATTACTTTCCCTTTCATATAGATTTCTGATTCTTTAATGATACTGCATATTTTATTTTATTTTTAATAATTAGCAATCAATGATCATTTAGGAATTTTGAACTTAAATACTCAGGATCATGTTTATATTTTCCTTCACCTTCGAAGCTAATTTTGGCAGTTTTGATTATTTATTTTAGTAATTAAATGTCAGACACCTGGGAAGGAATAATTGCATGCATCAGTAAAAGCTGGGGGTCAAATGTCTGGGAAGGAGATCTTCAGAGAAAGACCTGGAAATCCTAGATGACAGCAAGCTGAGCATGTACTATCAATGAGTCCTTGTGGTATAGAAGACCATCAGCCCTCTGGACTCCATTAGGAGTGTTTCAGAGGTGATCTTTCATCTCTGCTTAGGATAGGTGAGGCCACACCTGGAGTACTGTGTGCAGTTATGGGCTTCCCAGTCCCAGAGACATACTAGAGAGAGTCCAGAGTAGCACCACAGAGACAGGTCAGACACATATGTCAGACACATATGTCTCTGACATACAAAAAGTGGCTCCAAGAGCTGAAACTCAGCTGGATAGTCATCTCCAGGATTTCATCCCAGAGGAAAGAGGGATCAGGGGAATGTTACAATGTCTATAAAAACTTCATGGGAGGGAATGAAGAAGATGGAGACACACTTTTCTCAGTGGTGCCCACTGACAGGACATGAGGCAGTGGGCACAAATTAAAACACATGAAATTCCATCTAAACCCAACAAATAATACCTTTTCATCTTCTTTTTTTTTCTTTTACTGTGAGGGTGATCAAACACTGGCCCAGGTTGCACAGAGAAGCTGTAGAGTCTCCATCCGTGGAGGTATTCCAGACCTGACTGCACATGGCCCTGGAAAACGTGTTTTAGCTGCCCTTGCTTTATACAGGAGTAGTTTGGACTGCACAATCTCCAGACATTCCTTCTAACCACAGTGATTTTGCAGTTCCCTGTGTTTCTGTGGTTCTGTGATTTTGTGAGCAATTTTAAAATGAATGCTGACCTTAAGAGAAATCAGACTCCCAAAAAACCCACAAAACTTGTTATATAAGGATCATCCAGTCATATATAGCTGGATGCTTTTCTCTATTGCACTTTTTTACAGTCTGTGATACCACACAGTTTTTCATCCTACTTTAATAATTCTTATTATATTGTGTGTATTGTACTTTCCCTTTAAATAGTGTTAATAATGGTGGTGTTTCTTACTGCATTACAGGAAGAACTGTGTGCTGATGTATACCATACGTGTGACAATAAATGTCTGCCTTCCTTATATGAATGAAGAAATCTTGACTTGCAAGATCAAAGTATCCTAGTAAAGTGTCATCGGATTATTTATCTAGAATTCAAAAGCATTTATAATCTGTTCCTCTCATCAATCCATTCTTCTAATCATTGAAGAAACAGAGGTGTTGAATTCTGGTTTTGTCTAGAAGAGAGGAAGAAAATTCTTCACCCAGCAGAAGTGTGATATCCATCAATTCTGCAGAAATTTTCACGGAACCCATTCAATATAACAGGTGAGTGGCAAGCTCTCAAAGTAAATATTCTCAGAGTATGATTCTTGCCATGACTATGTGTAATGGTTTGAAAAGCAAAACAACGAGGGACTCAAGTCAGAAATACAAAACAAGAGAAAATTCAATGGTACAA
>JANHFX010008704.1:0-53595 GCA_027560015.1 Chloroceryle amazona
TTTCTTTGTACCCTTGCATTTCTCTTGTTTTGTATTTCTGACTTGAGTCCCTCGTTGTTTTGCTTTTCAAACCATTATATCCCACCCTTTTGGTGAGTGACTACTTCTGGATAGATCCTTTGGTGAGCCCAAGCCCTACTGTGGGTGAAGGATCCCCTTTCTGGGTGCCTTTGAATAGGAGGTTTTTCGTTTTGTTTGTGAGTGTGTGCACATTTTGGGTCATCTTTCTGAACAGGAGTACTTGTGAAACCCATGAATTCTGAAATCAAGTTGTATAGTATTATATTCCTGCCTAACATCTGAACTTGTGATTTACTTTGGTCCATTGGAGTGCTGGGTAATTTTTGGTTGGAATAAATCTCACACTCCTACCTGACATCTGCTGTTTGTTTTGTAGGTGCCTCCATGACAGTCTCAACTGAAAATTCCTCAGAAGAAAAGGAATTTCTTGATGTCTTATGTTAATTTGTGATCATTAGTCTTGAAATCCAAATCAGGTCCATACTGTCTGGAATCTATAATTTAAATCAGACATAGGCTGATGATGCTTCAGTAGTGCTAGATTATCTCACATTGCTCATATGAGTTATGGTACCACTGAATTTATGTGTTCACAAAAAAGATCCTACTTCATCTGTAGGAAAAAAATAAGCAAGAAAGCTTTATGGTTGAAAATCAATTAATTAATCTTCCCTGCCATGTATAAAAATCTGCTGTATTTAACAATGGTAAATTTAGAAGTGAAAGTATAGAAAGCATGGCTATAATAATTATATATTTCATATCATATTGATGAGTCGGCAATGAAGGAAGGAGATATCTTAAGTAGATAAAAAGTAGAAATCAGAGGACCTTAAAAGAAGTTGTTTTTTTTTTTTTCCTGTAACCAATATAATTTAGTGAGCTTCGTTACAGTGTGACCTCCGTAAATCCCTCTGGTTGTCCATCTGTGAGGATGTGATAAACATCAACAGAGGAGCAAAAATAAGTTAGGGGAGTGGGAAGGCAAGAATCCCTTAAGAGCTCCTTAACCCGGATTTGCTACCAAAGTCACTACACTATGAATTAAACATATATTGGTGTGTATTTCTGTAAGTTAAAAATTAAAATAGTTTTGACAATGTATAAATTACATTTATAAACCAGGCCTGTTTGATAAGCTGAATTATTTTCTTCTATTGATGACAGGTCCAGAATGTGGTTACCTTGTCTGAAATGAATGAAGTACTGGAAATGTAAGTTTATTATACACAGAGCTGTATAGCATCATTCTAGGTTGCAAGGTGCTGAGAGACTGCTTTCAGAAGCTGTTTTGATGACTTTCTGATTTCTGTTATTGTCTTTTTTCCAATAAAATGTTTCTAGTTACAAGGGGGTGACAGAGAGTGCAGGGTTGGTGTGTCTAAACTCAGTCAACATGCCTTTCACTTAGTTCAAGGAATACCTAAGGATGCTAGTTGTCTTCCTGAAGTTCGAACAATAACAAAGATATTTTCACAAGGGAAAATATATCCAGACTTAATTTTGAAAGGGCAACAATTGTGGTGGAGCAAGAAAATGAGCTGACACTATGTATGCTGGCAATTACCCTTTTCAAAACCCATCTGTGAGAATGGGACAGGTAATTTATGTCACATGCTGAATTCAAGCCCATCTGCCTCAGGGATTAAGATGGGAAGGAGCAAAATACACCCATAGCTGTCTAAACACTTGTCTTGCTTGTGGATGAACAGTGGGTTTATGTGCCCACACGTACTGCACAGGGTGATGACCAGGGTGATGATGACCTTTGCTTTAGCACGTGCGTGGTAAGTCTGAGACAGCTCACAATGATGAACTCACTGTCTAGCCACTGTACAGTTCTTGCACACGTATTTCAGTCTCAGAAATCCCAGACAGAAATATGAACCCCTAGGGCTGTAAATCACCATTTACTCACTGAACCCTGAGGCTGATGAAGCTCGGATTGGCTTCAAGCCTGTGCATGAACAATGGAGATGTTTGGGCTGTGGGAAGTCTGGAGGTTTTAAACAAATCACTAAAGTCTTCAGATTGTGGAGAATTCAGGTGTGGAAAAGGATGTGATCCAAGAGTGCTGAACCAATGATAGATTGTTTTTTTTTTCTATTTTAAAATATTTTTTTTGTTCATATTTTTTGAATCCAGTACCATTTACCAGATCTTGGAGTGAAGATTAAATGTTGAACTGCTAGTATTGTCAGGTAGGCAATCCCCTTCCCATCTCATTTTAGCCTGGTAAATCAGGAAACATCTTCTCATTTCATTTCCAAATCACAAATCTTCTAAAATTTCTCAAGCAGAAAAATTTCACATCTCCACATTGGTGTGTTTCCAAATGTCTTTCAGCTTACAAAAAAGAAATAAACCAACAATTCCTTTGCACCTCAAAGCACTTCACTTTTACTCAAAGTGCTTATTGCATTCTTATGCTGACTAAAGATGGATGAAAGGTGTTTGTGTGGTGTGTGTAGTGTTCCCCTAAAGTTTATTAATATTATATGAGGAGTTCTTCAAAACTGTTCCGTGTGAATTAGAACTGAGTGCTATCATGGAAGGAAATGATATTGGGAAATCTATTGACAAGCTTCAAAGTTATGGATCCAAAAACAATGCTTCAGTGCCATCTTTTGCTCTACCCAAATAGCCACCCCTGCCCCACAGCTGAGGAAATCTGCATGGGAGTCCTCTCCACCAGAAAATGCTCCTTAGAAAAAGGTAAAAAAAAAAGCAGTAAGTAAAATTTTTCATCTTGACACATTTAAATGCATTTCTCATGAACACTGTATTCAGCTACTGTAGCTCTTTACCTGAAACATCTGAGCAGTTACAAATAAAAGATGAGTTTTTCTTATAATACTTTAATTTTCTGATTGAAGTTGCCATGTACTCTTAAAAGAAGGATTTTTCCTTGTGCTAAGAAGAGAGATACACAGTCTGGTGCAGGTTGGCTAGCTATACACTTACCTAGTCATGTTCAGGACTCAAATGCCTTACTGCAGAACAGAGACGGGCAGAAAGGGATGAATACAAAGAGAAGAGGACCCCAAGCCATTGGACAGGCAGAATAAAGATTGCACTTCCCCACATTCATAAAACCAGCCGGCTATGACTTCCAGCTACATGCCTTAATCAAGCTATGAGATTTTTTTCTTTGATTATGTGTAATGGCCTGGCAGAACAATTTGCTTAGTAATTTAAACCAGATATGTAACTAAGGCCTAAAGCTATGGGGTGAAAGAATTGGCCTTTGTATTGTTTATAAAGTATCACAACCATCTTTAAAAGGAAAATATTTATTTTGTTCCTCTTGCTCAGCATTTGTGAGTTCATCACTGCCTACCTGAAAAGTCAATAGTGGATAATAATCTGGGGTTGTACCAGAGTAGAAAGTTTTCTCACCATAACTTTAACACAGGCATCAGGGTGGCAGCAGACTTCCCTAAGAAATGGGTCTAATCTGCATGTTGGGGCCTTCCCTTTGGAATGGAGTCACCTGTGGCAATGACCCCTTTTTCTCGTTGTAGACATAGTTTTGATGCAAGGTGTAGGTTGACTTAATATTCTCAGTAGCAATTCCAATCTAGATGAAGCATCGTCCTTGTTGCTAGCTTCCGCTTGCAGTGCCTCATACCTATTATGCTGGGGCATCTGGAAAGTGGGGCTGTTGCTGAGGTGATGTGCCTGCTGCACTGAGCAGGAGCTTGTTGCCATTGACCCCTCTCCTTCCGGTCACTATGTCCAGTCAGATAGAGAGGAGAAAGGGAATCCTCTGTATTATGTAGCTTGTCTGCCTGTGGGGCCTGCCTCGGGGAAGGCAGGATGTGGTTTCAGTGGTCAGTCTGCCTCTGGCACTCTTTGGTGCACCTCAACCTCCACATCTCCTGGAGCTCTGTCACTATGGAGAAGCTCCTCTACCTGGGCACATGTCCCACAGATGTGCTCACTGCTTGCTGTCTGGTACTGGTGTGAGCTGGGCGCAGCCCAGTGCCTGGGTGGCTGTGTGTTCCCATTGGAGCTCTGTCTGGGAAGCTGCATCAGTCATGGTGGGTGCAGAGCTCAAAGAGGCTGTGCTGTTCTCTGGGTGGAAGCCACCTGTCCTTGGTCAGAGCTGTCAGAGCTTTCAGTGCCTTCCGTGCAAACTGCTGCACCATTGTAAGATTTTGTTTTCAGTTTCAGTTATGCTTCTGTCAGTCCACACCGAAGGATTTATCATGTAGTCAGATTTCCATTATAGTCTGAAAGATTTATCAAAATGAACCCAACTATTTTAGATAGAAAGAAAATACTGTTTGCTTATATTAAGAGTGTTTAAATGAAAAGCATTTATTATCTATGTCATTCGATGTAGAAGCTGGAAGAATCATTGATGATTGTGCCTCTATTGTCAGGTGAAACAGCTTAAAAATGCAAAATTTAAAATTAAATTAAATTTATATATTTGAAGTTAATATTTCTAGTAGAAAATTTTGCCACAGGAGACAAAATGACAAATATTTCTAAACTTGCGCTCTGTACCAGAAAGCTAGTTATTAAATGACTGCAACTCTTATGATATGTAAACATATACCCACAGAAACAAGAAAACAATATCTGATGTTAGTTAGCTGATTCTTTTTCCCCTCAGAAATGGTGGGTCAAACTTGGTTGGTTCTGGTTATAAAAAATAATAAACCAAAACAAACCTTGGAAAACACTGCTATAGACAATAGTTGTATTCATGACATTTATTCCTAGAATGCTGTTCCTTCTGTGCACAGAATGAGACAGACATCCTTTGGAGGATGAGCATGGAAGCTTGTATTTAAAGACAGAAATGTGTCTGAGATCTGAATCGGAGCAAGCAAACACAGATGTGCTGTGAGAAGTTGTATGTCTCAGTTCTTGTTCTCTTCATTATAAGCAACTTGAGAAAGTAGTAAAACCCGCTATGCTTCTGTATATTGTCCATCATTCTACTTGGCATCAGTTTCTGGATTGAATGGTAAATTCTTCTAGAAAATAAAGAGTAAATCAGTGACATTTGCACAGCTCATTTAAACTATACACATATCCATTAATATTGCATATACAGATGACTCTGGTCTGCTCCTACTCCTCTTTTCTTTTTCAACTTGAAATCAGTGTAATTTAAGATATTCAGCCTGGCAAATTACGTGTGTTATATTACTCATAAGACACATTAAATTACTTAGGCTTTTTTATTGTTCCCTAAAAATATTACAGCATAACAGTGAATTTAATAGCATTAGGCTTGTGCAGGAAGGACTAAATAACAGGAAATCTCTATTTCATATCTCCAAGTATCAAGGAAATAATATATACTACTCAATTTCCCTGTTGTTAATATGACTTTTTTTTTTAGGTATAACAAATCAGAAAATGTCCTCTTCTCTCATTGTAATGTATTTTACTGATGTGAAATTTGATGATGTTTGATCAGTTTTCTGAATGGAAAAAAGAAAGATAAAAAGCTATAGCTTGGACAAGCAGAGAGTGGCTAAGCTATTTAACGTCGTAATACTTTGTCTCTAATGTTTTTCTGCTGATTGTACAACTTCATCTAGAGAACACTAATGAACTAGAGGTGTGAAATAGATGTCTGGTGAGACTAAGACAACGTAATAGGCAATTTTGTAGGTAACAATTTGTGACCTTTAAATAGTGTTTTTTGTTCGTTATTCCCTTAAGCTTGTTCAATGTGCTCAACTTATATTTGACTTTTTTCTCAGATGTACCTTCTATGATATAGGTTCTTTCAAGCAAAAGGTAATGAAGATGCCAAAACTTATAATAAAGGAGGGCTTAGAAACAAAGTTTTAATCTGAGGCAGACAGATTAAGGTCCTGACTCTTTCCAGTACTGAATACTAAATGATTTCTTCTGATTTAAAAGTTTAAGAATAACAGTGACTTGTTCCTCAGCCACAGGGTAGTTAGCAGTTTGTGCTATACCTGTTCCAGCTCTCTATACCTAACCTGGCTCACTGGGAGGACAGCTGGACCACAAGCACTAACAGTCCGCTTACTTGAAGGGTGGTTTCACTGCAACAGAACTAGATAACTGGCCAGTACTAAACACAAAATGCTTGCCAGCAGCTTGATTTCTGAATGCATTTGCTTTTGCTGCTACTCCTTAAAAATAGGTCCTTCCACTCCATTTTCAATGCTTCTCAATCCTTCACCTGTCCATGTAATGCTGTACCCTACAGGATGAGGTATATCTGAATATGATGGGCTGGTATCTGCCATCATCTGGCTCAACACAGGGCTCTTGCCTTGCTCTGTGGTGAGGTGAAGAGGGTGAAGAAGTGCAGATAAGTTCCTTGCAGCACTTCTTCCCAGCCAGACCATGCCAGATACTCATATGTAGTCCCTAATAAAACAGAAAAGTTATTTTCATTCATAAAAATTTCCCCAGCATTGTTCTAGGAAGCATCCTATAGCACAGTGGTAGAGAGTGCTTATTTTAGCATCCTGTAATTTGTTTGCACTTAAGCATCTTTTCTGTGCCCTTACAGCTCTATGCCATTGAGCACATTTCCTCTAACAGGAAGAGTCATGGAATTTTTTTTGCACTTTGTCAGTGGGGAAATTGTATGAGAGTCAAACATTCCTCACTTCTGGGTTTAAATTACACTGTTATACTGCTGTCTGCTGTGAAGAGCTTTTAAGTGGAGTGTTTGTCATTAGAGGATCTCCATGTGAATTATTTACTATTGACAGTATTAACTAGCAGGGAACATTTCTGTGGGATATGGATTTATAATTACACTGTTAGTTTAAGGATTAAAGCTTTTTTTGTTGGTTCAGAGAGAGGGGTTTTTTTTTTGTTTTGTTTTGAAACCATAAGAGTTATATGAGAAATGTGACCTATCATGTTGTCTCTGGCTCAGGAGTAGGGGTATGAAATGAATAATAATAAAAATAAGGCAAAGAATTATTTTCTCTAAAAACACTTTAATGTAATTCCATGGACAGATGGCCAAAGCAGAAATTGTTGTGTTATTTTGAAAGGTTTGTGTGGCTGCCTGGAAGCTATTGTCCAAGCAGCAGGGCAGGCAGAGTGAGCTGAGCAAATTCTCCTGGTGAGCTTCTCTGAGAAGTCAGCCAGATTCAATAAGAAGGCAAAAACCAGGAACTTAGAAGTATGGCAAAAATAACATCAGCATGTAAGTTTCTATGCCACCCTGGACTTACTGTACATGTACTGTGCAGTATGTTTGCCTGCACTTAGAACCAGGAGTGAAAGGCACAGCTGTGCAGGGTCCATGTGTGGTCCATTGGACCTGGACCTGAGTGAAGGGCACTGTTGGGGTGGATGTTTGGCTGCTTGGCTGGGGAGTGCTGCTGCTGTGATGCTGTGCTCAGCTTCTTCCCTGGAGAGGCTTTGTGTTCAGCTGTCTCTGGCTGTGTTGAGAGAAGCATTTGCCTAGGGTGCATGGCCATATGGATATATTCTACATTAAACATTTATAAAAAGCTTTGACTGTAACTTTGAATTTTAGTATCCAAATGAAGACTATGAATAGGGAAGGTCTTACGTAGTGACTGTAGGAAGAAGATTTCAAATCTACAACTCCATAAGGTCCTGCTAACTTTACCCCTCTATAAAGTATAATACTTTTAAAATATAGGTTTTGAATATTAATTTTATAAATTATGACAATATGACAACGTTCAAAATAAACAGCCAGCACAAGGTGGATATGCTTCTTTAAACAACCAGTCTGAAAGTGATTGTCTTCCAATAGAGAAAAAAATTGGCAACTCTCTCTGAATCAAAGTACAAATCTTAACTAATTTCTGGTTTACTTCCTAAATGGAATAGCGAAGAGTAATGCAGTTTTCCAGTTAGACAATAACAACTGTCCTTGCTTTTGGAAGCCAGTCGAACTGTCATAAAAGAAATTTCAGAAAACTGCAATCCAGAAAATGTAAAATTGCCTCAAGAGGAGCACAGTGTGCCAGAAATACATTATGTTCACTTACAAACAAGTTGCTAGTGATCGTGATGAAAACCACTGCCTGTCTCTGTCAGTGTTACAAGTGGGTATAATGCAGCCACTGACAATACAGTGTGGCAGTAACAGTGTGCTGCTGGGAGTGAGGCACTACTCATGGCTCAGGTGAAGTGCCTGATGGAATAACAGCCACATGCCAATTGCTAACTCATAGCTACCATGGCTGTTAACTTTTCCAGCCTATAGTATTTTTCACAACTACGGTAAAGTGGTTCTGATAAATGCCAGACTGAAATCTCACAAAATTCCATTTTTTCTGCAAGCCTTACTCTTCAAAATGACAGAAAATAATGGAGTCCTTCTGTCTTTTTATAAATGATAAAAGCATGTGGCATCAAACTTGAGTAGATTTTAAGTACATCCATTTTTTTATATTGTATTTATTTTAAGATAATGTCTTTCACAGTGAGATGACTGACAAAACCACATGAAATATTCAGATACAAAGTCATTCTCTTAGGATAGTTGTCTCAGGTCAGAAAGAAATTTGGCAACTGAATTATAAACTCTTGACAGTCATTTACAGTAAAAATGCTGATACAGCAGGAACTGTAATGTTGTGACTAATATTCCTATAATATCCTACTTTAATTTTTTTTTTTTCTTTTCAACAGCTTATTGCTAACTTCAACTAATGCATTTCCTCTTTGAGAAGAAGAATTCTGTAGGCACAAGGAAACCTTACTGATCAAAGCAAAGTTGTGAACTGAGAAAATAATCTCAAGATTGTTACAAACACTGCTTAACTCTGTTCTGGTAAGGTTATGTCTGATATTAAGCTTGAGTTTTTGTTGGATCTAAACTGTGTTTCATTAAGACTCTCACAGTCTAAAAACCTGATTTTTTTTTTTTCAGCATGAATTAATAAAAAGTATATCAATATATAGTATAATATAAATCTATAAGAAGTGTGACTTCATAGAATAAAAATATAATGCTCAGAATAATTATAGTTACATGATAATGGCAATTTGTATCCAGAAGAAAAATCCCATAGAAAAGAGGACCAGATTTGTTAATCTGATTTATAACAGTTATGACCATTTTGAGAAAGCCTCAAGGCATGTTAAATGTTCTAGAAACATTGCTGGAAAGGACATAGGACCTCTGCTTTTGATGGGCTTTGGGGGTTCGCATGTGAGAGCCAGGTCCTGGAAGGAGGGAATAAGCATAAGGAATCTAACAACCGGGTCTTAATGTGTGAAACTTGTAATATATGTACTAGTTATTTGCAGAGATGTTATGTCGCTCAATTCTGACTAAATTAATACCTAGGCTTTCATCTCTGTATATTAGAAAAATGGAGTAATTGTTTGTCATCCAAAAAAAAAAAAAGCATGCAATTACAGAAATAAGTCTTTCAATTTCAAGATCACAGGAAAATGTGATGTTGAACGTCTTCTCAAAGGAAATGTACTTACTAGGCAGATGTGGCTGAAATTGCAGTGTGAACAAGGAGTCACCTAAATACAATGGGCTGTCTTAAAAGGCCTTGTGACCCTTTGTTGGGATTTACTGGGTAGTCACAGCATATTCTGGATTTATGAGAAGTCTACTTATAGAGAGTAAAAAGATGCCCAAAAAGATACCAGATGAAACCATGTGATGAACATGTTTGTGTTTATAATATGCCATGAACCAGAAAGGTAGAGTGGGTGCTCTTTGCTGGGTGAACATAATGAGGTTTACAATATCTATGTAGTATATTGACATCAGATCAGAGCAGTCCCTGGATCCTGGGTTGCTTTTTAGTTTTGGCTAGATCTACCAAGGGATTGAGTAGATTTTCTACAGTTCAGGGAAAATTCTTACTTGAGCTGCTTGTAAGTGATCTAGTTTTGATTTCGCTAGCAGTGCTTTGCCAGCAAATTTACAGAGAATGAATTCTGTAGGATCTTTATGGTAAAAAAGCAGCCTACCATTATGCACAGTGCCTTCTCCTGTTGCAAATGCTAAGATATGGAGTATACTACAAGGGACAATTGCTTCTGAGTGGAAAAGAATTCAAAATTCCTTGATGTAGAAAGTCCTTGAAGTTCCTGCAGCTTGTCTCAAAAAGCCTGTAATCTAATATTCTAGGCTGGAAACCACTGCCTGCAGCATGGACAGAATTTTCTTGAAGAATAAGATGATGCAGATTTTGAGATTAAAAAATGGAGAAAATTATGGCTGTGCTGATGCAACTTGGAATATTACATGCAGTTAATTCAAACTGCCTCTGCAGAGACATGGGGATTATTAACAGGGATCTGCTGAGCCACTTAGCAGGATGCTGGACAGCCTGCCTATTCTACAGCTGCTGGGGAAGGAGAGTAGAAAGTGCTGAGGGCTCCATGACTGGAGTATTAATCAGCAAAAATGGGGGATGCAGAGGAACTTCATCTTTGCACATAATTAGCTGGCATTCAAGTCACTGTCTCTATGGGATTAGTTTTAGTCTCCCTTGATGCAGTTGAGCTGGGCATGTTAATTCAGCACAGTTGCATGTGCAAATAGTAGCTCTCAGATGCTGGCATGAGTCCTGAAAGCAGTACAACAGTGTTGGCTATAAATAATACAGCAGGGGATATGCAGGCAATGCTGTTTTCAATACTCATGTTAATCTATTACAAGTTTGCTCTGGTATCTCTCCCTGACACAGTGTTATGCTGGTTAGATTTACCCTTCATGTACAAGCAGTGAAGCTCGCTGGTTTTCCTGTGCTCAGGCAGCATGTAGCTCTATAGTCACAGCTGTACTCTGGGAGGGGGAAGAACAGATGGGCTGAAAGTGAGAATGCCATATTCAAACTGTCAATTAAAGGAAAAATTTATGCTGCTTATTGAGGGATAAAAATCCAACGGAGAGAAGACCTCAGTTTATTTTTGATTCACGTAATCATATTAAAATGAAGACAAGGGCATGGTTTCACTGAAAGACCATGAAAGGAGAATGCTGTCAATGGACAACTGAGAGGCACAGAGAACTTTGCAATACTGCAAAACCTTTTTATACAGATAATGTTGGAGAAAGTCTCCAGGTTACAGGCACACTGTATTCATTTGGACATCTGCCCGTGGGCTGGAGGAGCCTTGGCTGTGCTTGGAGATATGAATCCTGCAGGCAAAAGTCTTCTTACTTCAATGGCAGGTAAGATATGAGTGACTGAACATAGGGCTAGCAAACACCTACACTGTGCTCCTTATAATTACCACAAGAGTAAAATCTTGCCACTGCTCTTGGATTTCTGATAAACTACAAACAAGAGTGTCACAATGATGACAACAGGGAACAGTTCTGCATACCTTTAATTTACTGTGTGTTTTATATTATGTTGTGTCTGATTTGTGGAACTCAAAGTGAGTCACAAGTAAGTGCATGTGTACCTGTATGCCCATATATATTGAAGTTATTCCTTACAGTTGGTCAAAAAATCCTCTGATTTCTAAAAAATGTATTACAGTAAAATGTAACAATATTAAAAAAAAGGCAATGCCTTTGTCTAATTATATATGCAGTGCAAGAAGAGATAAGGTGACAACACTAATGGATAAGGAAGGATAAACCTTGAAAGAATAAGACTGTAATACGCATTAGTTTTATCAAGCACATATATTTCATTAGAATTTTCAATTTTATTTTTTTTTTCTTTTCAGCCATGTGTTAAAGGTCATTTCTTCTCAGAAGCCTCTTTGTAGTCAATAACATCTTGTGAGAACTGGTGTACTGTCAGGGACGTTTGACACTTGAAGAAAAGGGGGGGCAGCAGCAGATAGGCCTGCAGGTTTCCAGTCTGCCTGTTAGCGTTGGAGAGAGCAGGGAGGAAGCTTTCTACAGCAGGGAGGAAATCACAGGGTTTGTCCTAAGGCTATAGGGTCAGTAACTTCTCTATGTATGCCTCTTTCTTAATCCATCTGCATAATAAGCTTTTTCTTTTTCATATGAACGTTGTTAAAAATGTTTCTGGCCTGCATTTGCATGTGGCTGCCAGATGATGATGCGTTAAGTCTTCAAGCTGAACTGAGCATAAAAACATTCACAAATGAAGCAGGGAAAGATTGCTATGTCAAAGCCACAGATAATATTCCAGATGCAAAACTTACCCAGCAAGTTGCTGGAAAAGGAGCCATCTCTTGAGTCTTACATCAGTAGGATTAGCATTAAAATAAAATAATGTTTTTCATTGACAAAAAGTACATAAGAAAGTAAAAGACTAGATCTTTAAAAGAATCTAATATCTATCTAGCCCTGGAAATGTATGCAATGGATTTTGACTAAAAATGAGTTATGATTATCACCTGGTAAGTATATTTAGAGGAAAAAAAAATGCTTAAACACATAAATGACATTGTTTTTCAAGTTACCTGAGACTTAAAGATTAGGAGTATGTTATGCATGACTTCTGATGATAACATAATACACATAATGTGCCATATTTGACTGTTGTGTCTGGCCATGCTTGAATTCCTGTTTCTAAAATGTGTTTTATCACTTTCAGTACACAGCATTGCTCTTTGCATCAGTGTATGATGGCTGAGATGATGGTGTGCTACAAATGGGGTTTCTAGTATTACAGGTTCCAAATAAGACTTATCTGAAAAGTCTCTACTTCCTGACTTTGCAAGGTTTTCTTTAATAATTGCAATAACAGATACACAGTCTTGGGATTCTTAGCAGAGAGAAAAGAGTACGATGGACTTTTCTGTTTTCAAAGAAAAAGTTTGAAATTTTTCTCTGCCTTTGATATTTCATTCTAGAAACTCTGATACAGCAATAGATAGCTTGTCTTTCTTGACAGCTTGAGTGCTACAGACAGCAGGTGTTTTTTTTCCTTATGAGGGACCAAACTTTTAAGTAATAGTGAAATTACGGGGTGTCAGCAAAATATATGGAGTTGGGCTGTTCCTCAAATCTTGGCTCTTTACATGTACTCCTCTTTCTTTCAATGCCTCTCTGTTCCAAATTCAAAGCAGAAGACTTTAGGACATGGAAAAAGTCAAGCAGGCATAATTTTCGTATCCTCTTCCATTCATGATGCAGTACATCTTTTTGTACCATGTAGTTTGCATTGGACTTTATTCTTTCCTTGGACTTTCATATTTATTTTTATTCTGAGTTATTTTGCGTGGTAAATGTATGCTTACTGGAGCTAAAATATACTTAAATTGCTGCAGTGTTGTAAGTAAAGAGTTGAAGGACTGTTGTTCTTCAACAAGTTGCAACCTGGGTGGGGTGGAGTCTGAAATGACAATGGTCATGCCATTGCATCCAACAGAGACATAGGCCAGGCCAACTAGTGCAGTGACAAATGTTCCTTAGCTGCCTTCAAAGATATGATCCAGAACACCAATCAACTCAGGGGTGTGTATGGTTATGGTGGATCGTCTTGCACCCCTCCAGGGAAATCTACATGCTCAATTACCTCTCTGAAATGCCTGTACACCAATGTGAGAGGGCAAGTGGAGTGTATCGAGCTAAGCCTAGGTAAAAGAGAAAGTCTGGAGGAAGAAAGACTCTCCATTGGTCAGGAAAGATTAGGATAGATCATGTAGTTGAGATGGACACCCACAAATCCTTGGGCCCCAATGGGGTGCACCCACAAGTGCTGAAGGAGTTGGCTGATGTTATTGCTAAGCCACTCTCCATCATCTTTAAAAGGTGCTGGATAACAGGAGAGGTGCCTGAAGACTGGAGGAAAGGCAATGTCACTGTAGCCTTCACAAAGGGCAAGAAGGAGGATCCGGGACATTACAGGCCAGTCGGCCTCACCTCCATCTTTGGAAAGGTCATCTCTAAGCATGTGAAAGAAGATTATTGGGAGTGGTCAATATGGATTCATCAAGGGGAAATCATGCTGGAAAAATCTGATAGCCTTCTGTGATGTTGTAACTAGCCAGGTAGCTAAAGGGAGAGAAGGGGATACTCTCTACTTGACTTCAGCAAGGTTTTTGACACTTGTCTCCCATAACATCCTCATAGGTAAGCTCAGGAAGTGTGGGTTAGGTGAGTGGACAGTGAGGTAATGGAGAACTGGCTGAATGATCAAGCTCAGAGGGCTGTGACAGTGGTGCAGAGTCTAGTTGGAGGCCTGTAGCTAGTGGTGTTCCCCAGCATTCAGGACTGGGTCTAGTCTTGTTCAACATAGTCATCAATGACATGGATGAAGGGATGGCGTGTACTCTCGGTAAGTTTGATGACAAAACAAAACTGGGAGGAGTGGCTGACAAACCGGAAGGCTGTGTTGTTCAGTGAGACCTGAACAGGCTGGAGAGTTAGGTGGAGGACAACCTAATGAGATTCAACAACGGCAAGTGTAGAGTCCTGCAGCTAGGGAGGAATAAGCCCATGCACCAGTACAGTGTAGGGGCTGACCTGCTGGAAAACAGCTCCACAGAGAAGGACCTGCACTCCTGGTGGACAACAGGTTAACTATGAGCCAGAAGTATGCTCTTGTAGCCAAGAAGGCAAATGATATCATGAGGTGCATTAAGAAGGATGTGGCCAGCAAGTCAAGGAAAGTTCCTCTCCCCCTCTACTGTGCCCTAGTGAGCCAACATCTGGCATACCGTGTGCAGTTCTGGACCCCACACTTCAAGACAGACAAGGAAATACTGGAGACAGTCCAGCAGAGAGCTACAAAGGTGATTACGGGACTGGAGCATCTCACTGATGAGGAAAGGCTGAGACAGCTGGTTCTGTTTATCTTGGAAAAGAGAAGACTGAGAGGGGATCTTGTCAATACTTATCAATATATAAAAGGCAGTTGTCAAGAGGATGGGGCCAGTCTCTTTTCAGCTGTGCCCAGTGATAGGATAAGGGGTAATAGACACAAGCTAGAACATAGAAAGTTCTGTCTGAATATAAGGAAAAACTTCTCTACCTACCAGGGTGACAGAGCCCTGGAACTGGCTGCCTAGAGAGGTTGTGGATTCTCCTTCTCTGGAGATACTAAAAAACTGCCTGGACATAATTCTGTGCAAACTGCTCTAGGTGAACCTGCTTTAGCACTGGTTTTGGAATAGATGATCTCCAGAGGACCCTTCCAACCATTCTGTGATTCTGTGAAGAGGATGACACCTACTTTCTACTAAATAGTTTTTTTCAGTCTTACATAACAACCATCTGAAAGTCAGACAAAGTTGTCTTTTCCCAAGGACATAGTTTCAAGTTTACTAGCCAAAGTTGTCACTGGCAATTGTTATGCAAGGAAAGAGATGAGATAGATAGTGCTCATCATTTGATTTCATACTTGTTCTACAAGCTTTAAGTGCAGGAAAGCCATGTCAGATTTATTTAATTGCTCACTTGGATCTTTATTGTACAGGATACAGATGAATGTCTGCAAAGAGATCTTTGAATTCTTTCTTTTAATTTCCTGCAGGAGAGGATACCGGAAAAGTTTGTTGCACTCCATGTACTTCATTGCTATCTATACCTAAGGGTGACATCTGATCAAAAACGTATTTTAAAAATAAGGCTAGTGAAGATCCTTTAAATAAATGCAAAGCTCTTTGCCAGAGGGCTAGAAAGGAACAGAAGTAAATTTGCAGAGAGGGAGCTGGACAGTGTTATTAGTACAAATGCACTGCAGCCAATAAACACTGTTTCAAAAAAGCCTGTTTCCTCAGTGGAAAAGGGCTTTGTTTCTGTAATCCAATACAGAGTTTAATAAAGCTTTGGAAAATGTATTTTTTTTTTTAGAATTGCTGTGACAAGCATCACCAGCTAGCACGATTATAGATGAAGTTTCCTCTGCTCTGGTTTTTATCACACTGCCAAACTTAGTGGTGTTTGCAAAGTCTCTACTGTCTTATCTCTTAAGGGAGTGCCAGTGTCTGAGCTTGGAAGCTTGACCTGAGTTAAACTTCCTGGGAGTAGGAATTAACCTGCATGCTGATTTGTTAGCCGATTTAATAATTCGTATCTGTAGATAATGTTGATATAATAAAATCGTTTCAAAATTCAGTGTCATTAATATCCTCTTGATGAGAAGCCATCCATTGGCACTTGGCAGGAGGTGGCCTGGTATGAGATAATAAGAACATGTACTGTGACATACCTTGGCATGTATCAGTATCTTTCCTTTAATATACAGCCCAAACTTCTTGATAATAGTTGTTCCTCATTTATTTCCTTCTAGTTTGAATTGTATAGATACATATCTTAAGCTCCCTATTTATTGTCAGAAATTACATGCCAGTGGATTTATTTTAAATAGTTTCCAGTAGTCCTGATCCATAAGAGAGGTGTTATTCAGCACTTAAGAAATCTGTAAAATCTAAGATATCCCAGAAGAACATACATCAGGCACATCTCTTTGGTCATGTTTTTTCTTGAAAATCAAAAGATTACAACAGAACTTTCTTCAGATACTATTTTCATTGCAACATTATGAGAAAAAGGCTTTTGGCCTAGACATTTGATGATTCAAAGGAGTATTGAAGCAAAGTGCATTAAAATTTGCAGGTATGTCCAGAGCCTTGACTTTTGCTCTTATTTGCGTCATATATAACCCAGTTTTCTTCCACTGATACCAACTGATCTCCTTGGAGTGGCATTAGGCATTGCCAAACAGAATAATGCCTTGAAGTTAACCTGGAAGTAGATTTCTTATTCATCTGTGCAAAGGTGACATCACTCCTGGGTTATATTCTGGAGTGAAACAACCAGCCAGCTTCCTTTAGAGCAAAGCCCAGGATGGCTGCAGGGACCCCTTCCTCTAGGCAGGATGAGCGACACCCCACCAACCTGGGCTGACAGGTACCTTGCACAGCTGCCCAGTACTAGCACAGATAACTTTCCACCTTTAGCTATGTGTCTTCATACTACATAGTGTGTCAGGACCTAAAAATGTCTTTAATATTTTTCTATAGAACCATCATTCTTTCCTTGCAACATCACCCAATGATGCTGTTGACTATATCTTACCACTAAGAGGACCTTTCCACCAGTACATTAGTCTCCATATACACTGAAATGTCCCAAAGAGAGAAAAGTTTTGCCTCTGTGTGAACCAGATACCATCCAGAACTTCTGAGCTGATTCTGAATGCCCAGGGTCCTGGCTTTGGTTTGGGCTAATTATCACCAGCAGCTGCTGGCCCAAGCAGTTAGGAGGAGCTACAGCTGGGAGGGGCCACAGACAGATAAACAACGCAACCAGGCAATGGGATCTTTGATACCACGCTGAGTGATGCCCCTATTTAAGGAGAGGGCTGGGCCAAGGTCAGTCTTCCTGTTTTCAACTTACTTCAAGTGTGTACCTTCAGAGCAGCTAGAGTAGGGAAAGTGGGGTGTCTCAGGCACAAGTATAGTATATTATTCACTTTGTACATAATTTTATTAATGGTATCATTGCTGCTGTTGTTTTCTTCTCTGTGTTTTCTCTGTGGGGTCTCACAATTTATTTTTTTTCCTCCTAATTTTCCTTCTCATCCCACAGGAGGGAGTGTGTGTGTTTTGGGGGTGGGTAACTGTGTGGTGTTTAGCTGCCTGCAGAGGTTAAACCATGATGCCCACCCACCCGTCTCATACTCTTTATAGAGACTAAGTCTCTATGGGGTGGACAAAGAAAATATAAGCTTCTTCCCCCCCCTGGCCCTTCCACTTCCCTCAGCTTTTCAGCCAGTCTTTATCACAGAAAGGCTATAAAGTCAAATGGTTTTCTTTTAATTCTGTGCTGGCACTACAAATTTAATCTTGCCTGGATATCTTTTTAAAATGAAGTTTCTTATAACCCATCAGAGTGTTACAGCTGTTTCAGTATTTTGGTATGTATATCAGGTGAAAACTTTTGAGTTGTAGAGGAGTGCAGAGGCATCCAGAGGATCCAATTTGGAAGACTATTTAATATCTTCAGGAAGTAAACAGAGGAAGAATTTTGGTTCTACTGAAGCTAGGGATCCTGAGGTATATCTTTTAATAAACTCTAACTTTTAAAATAAAGAGTATTTCTAATTACAGGCAAGAGCTGCTAAAATGGGTTGAAAGATCTTCTTTCTCAGGAGATTATCCCAAAGAATTATTCAGTGTTTTCCAGCAAAAAAACAGTTTGAAGTTGAGCAACGGTTTACTGCATTATTTGTGCAAGGTTTTAGGGTGATAATATTTTTCAGTAGAAGAATTAGCATAGTTTGGAGATTGATAGCCCCAAAATATAGCTGTTCTTTCCAACTTTATTAGTCAGGCTAATAAATGATACCATTTCTTCCTCTAAACTGCCTATTTGAGTATAATCATTCTTGGGTAGGAAATGTCCTTTGCTATTTGGACAAGATGCTGTCTGATATTACAGCAGAAAATTATATGGAGATACACCTTGGCATTTACAGAAACAGGAGAATCCTCAGATGGGGATAACATGAAGATCATCTGAATGTCCCTTAGCCCTCTTAAATCCCTTCATAAGAAGTGTTAGAGTACTACAGAATGGTTATATAAAAGACTGGAGAAAAAAAGTGAATGAAGTATCTAACTGAATATGTGTTAGATAAGCACTTCTAGTTTCTTGACCATCAGGGTCTATTTCCTCTGATCTCTCATATCCTTAATCCTGGGCATGCTCTCACCCAGAGGCAGATTCTCTGTGGACTGCATTTTAAGCATGGCAGTGAATGAATGGTGCCTTCACTTTGCCAAGGAGTGCTACTTAAGACCAGAATTTACCCAAGCTGTCACCTAGAGAAAGTCATCTTTAAAGCATATGGGCATACTTTTTCATTGTTGGGAAGATGGTGTAATGCAGCTATAGGCAATAGTAGAATTGAGAACAGATACTGTGCTTATATTGTAGAAGTATGAGAAGGGCCGCATGCGGCTTATTATATATTTGTACATATTCTATTTTATTATTATCATTAAAGCTGTTCTAGTTTCCTTTTCTAATCACTAAGTCTCTCTTCCTTATTCCTTTTCTCTTCCCCTTTGGGGAGGGAGGGGGAGTTAACAGAGAGCGCCTGTCTAAGGGGTTGTCCTGACCCTAAACCGTGACAGGTTATCAGAAGACAAATGAATAGTTAGAGAATACATTCAAATTCTGTTGGTTGAGAGCGCCTGTTATAGGTCTAAGGGGTCATCCTGACCCTAAACCATGACAGGTTATCAGAAGACAGTTAAATGAATAGTTAGAGAATACATTCAAATTCTGTTGGTCTTGCTCCTCTTGAGATCGTGAGATGTATGATGGAAAAAGAAATGTGAACTAAAAGGAAAACTATTTCTCCAACAATTTATGCTGTCAGAATACCTTGTTCATTGTGTATTATTGTATATTTACTGTTACAGTTTCTAAATATCAGACATTGTGCTGCCTTATTTTATGGCACAGAGATATTGTATCTGGACAATATATAAACTGGGAAGATTGTAAGTGTAGCTAAGAAAAAAAAAAGGCTAAATAAGAGATGTTATTCTTCTGCTTTCAGACAGCAGTTGTTTAAAGAGATACAGCTTACATGAAAAACATGCAAAGAAGGTTGAGAAACCTTCAAACCTCCAAAAGAGGAAGGTTAATGATTGGTTAAGAAGTAGTCAAAGAAACTGTAGCAATGTGCCTATGAACAGATTTCTTCAATTTTGCTGCATTGTAACTGGAGTTTTTGATTTTCCAGATTTGCAAAAGACTTTTTTTTTTTTTTAGTGTCTTCAAATAAATTCTTAAAAATGTACCTCATACTGCTTTAAAATTAAGAAAACAGAAATTCTGTTGAAATAAGAGAACAATTCTCTGTGTTTTCAACTAGGGGTTCTGATGGGAATAATAATAATATTAGCCATGCCACTTTAGAAGAAATGAGTAGGAATATTTTATTCGTTGATTATGCTGAATCTTACTGCAAAGAGGATGAATGAGCCTTGGAAATGTTGAATTCAGTGGCCAGCTCTGAAGGAAAGCATGCTGTCAACCTCTGACTACTTCACCTTTTTCTGCCTTGCTCTTCCAAAGGATCTCATTACTTCTTTTTCCTTTCTGCTTTTTTATCATGTTGATCTTTTCCCCTCTTACTGTTTGCACTGGAACTAGAACTACGGTACTTGGGAGGGTAGGAGGAGTAACTAAGGAAGTGTGTATAGGGAAAAGAGGCAGGGAAGGCTTTCTAGGAGCTGAGTGGTGGAGATCTGGTAGGGTTGTACAGAAAGGGTAAAAAAAATCCTGGAGATAAACTCTTTCTCCCAGCAGGGCAAAGGGATGAAAGAGAAGGACTAAAAAGCAGTACCTGTGCAAAGGGAAACCACTGTTTGAGTTATGCTTGCTGCTGAGCTCTGTTCTGTGTAGGCAAAGTGAGCAGCCTGTAGCCCTAGCAGTCAGACTGCAACCCCAGGCAGGCTTTACTTTGTCTAAAGCTGTTTGTGCCACTCTTGATCACATTCTCTTTCCCAGGAATTTCTTCTGCCTGCCCTTCTCCAGGGCTAGTGTTTTCATTTTCCCCAGTGAGTAGGTACTAGCTGAAGAATCACTCAGCTTCCACAGCTGGGAATCTCTTTGACATTGCCCACATATTGCTCAAATCCTGGTTGTGAGGAGTCAAAGGGCATGTGACCATAGAGCTAAAGATGTTGTCAGTTTGTGAATATTTAGTGGTGGTGTGATGTCCAGATTATTTAGTGGGTAGCCAATATCTCCTTTTGATTTACCATACATGTATTTTTAATGAGGTTTGGTTACACAGTGATGTCATATTCCTGAGATTACTATAACCATCTTCCTTGATACGAAGTCTCTGATCAAGAGTATTTCAATGACTATACAAAATCCTCCAAGTATACTCAAACATCAATGTTTTTCAATCTATAATAATTTCTTTCTTTACATACAAAAGTTACATAGCAAATAAGGTATCATTGTCAGTTTCATATAATTTTTTATCTATTTGAAAATGGAGTCCACAACCTATTCCACTGTTCTTGTTCGTTGTTGAACCCTATCCACTAATTCAATTTCTCAAGAATGCCTGAAAATTTTTACAGTTTTTCCTTTCCTATGGATCTTCTGTGTTGCCTAGGTTTTTGATCATCTGTAGTGTTTAAAAATAGAGGCCTTGCTCAATATATATACTACACATAGACACAGATATAGTAAAATAGTTGTTATAAAAGCACCTTTAGTATAGGCTAGAAAGAGGTTTGCCTTTTTTGAAGCAATGTTGTGATTTACAACATACTTCTTTTCTAAAGTAGTTTTTAACTTTCTACTCTGTATTTTTCATTTATGCATTTCATCATTTTCCTTTTCATATGGGATACATCAGCTTCTTTATTTCAGATGATTTCTCAAAGTTGTTAAGTTCATTTTAAATTCCAAGTCTGTTATCCAAGGAGCTTTCTATTTGGTGTCATCTGTTAATTTTGATAATATATTATCTGAATAATTTTTCATCTTAATGAAAATATTGAAGAATTTAAGACCTAGGACATATCTCTATAAGAACCCATTTAGTCTCTTTTCAGTAGAAAACACACTTTGGGCGGATCTTTATTTAACCTTCTGTACAGCTGTTTTATCTAGAACTTATTTCTCTAGTTTGATTATGAGGATGCCATGTAGGTCTGTGTCAAAAGCCATAATAAAGACAAGATATGTCACATTTCATACTTCCCCCTTATCCACTTAGCCAATTATTTTGTCAAAGAAGGAAATTGTATTGCATGAGCACAACTTGGTTTTGACAAATACTTGTTAAATGGTTCTTATTACCTTCTTGGTGTTAACAAACTTACAGAATGTTTGATAATATATTCCACTGTCCTTTGGAGTACTTAAGTTAGATTGAGTAGTCACTAATTCCTTAGATACACCTTTTCCTCTTTGAGAAGGATTTTCTCTTTGCCCTTTTCCAGTCCTTTGGGATCTCACTGTCTTCCAATCATCTTCAAAAATCACTGCTAATAGTTCTGAGACTGCTCTGGCTACTGCTGTGAGTATTCAGGGGGACACTTAGTCAGGCGCTGCTGACTTTGGTATCTCTAACACCTAAATTATCTTTCACATTTCTGGTTTATCTCCCTCCCCCTTGTAACTAATCACACTAATTTTTATGCGATTTACTAAATGCTCGCACCAGTAGGTACTTTGTTTTGAAATAGCTGCAGTTCCTTGAGTGACTCCCCATAAAGCTTAAGTGTTCACCAGGGATCCACATCTATAGTCATGATCGGAAGCTCTAGGTTACATCCATGTCCTACTCTCCTGTGCTGTCCTGGGAAGAGAAGTGACAAGTTTCCCTCTGTCATCCACAGGTTTCTGAGGCTTCAGAAGCATGGAACTCAGCACAAGGCCAAGTTCAAATCCAATATCTCAAGAGTGACAGAGGCTTCAGTTTTCCTTTAAACCGAAATTAATCTAATAGCTGGCACCCAAAGGTGCCAATGTTCTTCCTGAGCCTGTGCCTCATGTTGATCCCTTATGAGAGCCAGTGCCATGCCAGGGGTGCACTGGGAGTGCACAGGAAGGAGGCAGAAGGGAAGAGCTTTCTGGTATAACAAATTTAGCATTTACTGCAAGACATGTTGGCTGCTGTCATAGGAGGTAATGAAATTGATTTAAGAGGGACAGCATATGGAAAATATCACTTTGGGAAAGGACCTAATGCCACAGTAATTAATAAAAGAAGATGATAATTTTCTTGTATAGAGAAATCTAATAAATTTAAAAGACATCCCTGGAGCAGTTTGCGGTGCTTCCAAGCCCACTCCTAGGTGCAGTAAATTTCCAGTGTAATTTACCTTATCAAGACTATGCCAAGCAGGAATATCTAGCAGCTATACCATAGAATATATAAGCTAGAACCTTCCATTCCCTCTAAAATCTGATATTTTGACTTGAACTTCTGTACAGAAGTACTTCTTGAAAAAGAAAGCAGTATATGTACTTAAGCTGGACTGTCAAACTTCTTTGCTGTTGTTGCATTACAGTGAAATAAAATTTCAAGTTTTGATTTAATTTAATAATTTGTGTTGACTTCTCTGAATTCTGAAGTGGTGATGTCACTGAAAAATTGCTACCCTTTCATCAGGGAAGGGGAAAAAAAATCCAATGTACGTCAATTTCATTGAAAAGTGGCTAAAACTTCTGTCTCTAGAAGGCCAGGTGGCTCTTGCAAGTCTGCTTAGATGGTTATTCTAAAAGTTATAGCAAATGAAAACACAAAGAAAAGACTACTGAAGAAGTGTGTATTCCCTATTTTTCCAGAAGATGAGGTTAATTCAGTTCTAAACGAGGAGGAAGTAACCAGCTAGATCCTTGCTATTGCTTTTAAGACCTTCTAATTTCTAGAGAACAAAGAATGTGGAATAGCACAGGAGTGGATGTTTCACGTCCTAAACCTCTGAAGGATGAGTTTGGAATATTACAGACAAGTGAGAAGTGCATCCTTGGAGTAGTTTACTGTGGTGCAAGAGAGAGATCTCAGGCACTAGTGTTTGTTAATGTGAGTGGCTCAGATAGCCTATTCTATGCTGATTTCCATGGACAAGATGCAGGGAGTCCTTCAGAAACCTTTAGATTACATTGTTTGTGCACAGTTGTCATGCACACGGAACAAAATGCGCCAGCAAGGTTACACAGATTGGGTGGCATAGAAAAGGTCATATGCAAAAGCTATGCAAGCAATCTATAGGTCCTCAGCTTCACACTAGGGATCCCTCAAGATTCTTCATAGGGCATGGTAATAGAAGGAGATTTAAAAAAACCATCATGAACTGCAAAAGCAACAACAACAAAACCTTCTGAGAAGTTAAAGACATGGTAAACTTTTTAACAGAAATCTACTGTATAAGGGATGTGATGTTTTACTGATAGGGTTAGATGACCCGTGGATTTTCTCCTAAATTCCTTTAGAGATGAGGAGCCTAGGCCTGGGGGCAACTTATCTCTTCTTGACACAAATCTCCTCTTAGTATTCCAAGCATTCAGTGTTCCAACAATTTCTTTGAAGTGTTGATTAAGCTTTTTAAGAAAAGATTGGGGGAGTGAAGAATTATAACTATATGAAAATGTATTTTCTTTCTGCTTCATAGAAAATAGCATAAAGCAAGGTGAGAAAGGATTCTTGTTTATGAAACTGTAAGAATACAAATCTAGCTCTCAGTGTATTATTAGTCATGTTCCAGCCAGCCTGATAAATAAATAGACTTGCAACATTTGCACTTTATGCATAGTATTCAGCCAAATGAAAATTTAATTTGTTCTCCTTTAGAACATTCATATGAAAGATTATTTTTTGAAATTTGAAGAAACTGCTAGAATTTTTAAGTTGTTTTATTTATGGAGTGTTGTTTTGTTTATTTCCTACTTTGTAATAAAAAGAATAGTGACTTCACTATCTAAGCAATATGTCTCTTAACCTAATCCTTTTTAGGAGCAAAGATATCACGAAGCTTCTTGCAATAACAAATAAACCATCAGAAGCTCAGAAGAACATGTGTGTTTTGGTTTTATTTTTTCTAGCTGTCCAGTACTACATCTTCAAAGCAAAACCCCCAGAGACAGTGCTGCTCTGCATACCAAACAGTCTAGCAGGAATAACAGCTAACAAACACATCAGAGCACAGAGAAGGACCCAGTATAATGGAAATGATGGGATTTTGGTATATGTCTGCTAAAACTTCCGTACTGGTTTGTGCCAGTCACATCTTGTTGACACCTGAAAGCACAAACTGGCAACAGAGAATGGAATCAAGATTGTAATGACTTGGTACTTACATTTTCTTGCTTTTCAAGAGAGAGATGCAACATAATGCTGGTAGAAATATAGCTGAACATAATGGAATGAGAAAGATCTTTGGTTTGATCCACAAACACTGATCTTTTAGTAGATATGTAATTTTGGAGGAGGAGGTAAATAATGTAGAAGTGTACTCTAGAGGAACTCCCTCACATAGCCATCAGTAACTTGCAGGTTGAAGACAATGGAAAAGCATGCGTTATTTGGAAGGGGTGAAAATAATGCATTTATTTTCTTTCTTTTGACAGAGATTTCAGATTAATTTTTGTATCTGTAATCCCTTGGTCCTGGGATGCCAGAACTATGGCAGTTTTTGCCATAGTTCCCAGTGAGCAGGGCAGGAGGGCCAGAACTCTCTCCAGTGTTTCTCCAGACATGGGTCTAATCTGATTGGATCTGGGGCTTTAAGAATTATGTCTCGGGCTATACCTCCACTGACAGATGTTTCCTTGTGAGGGTCTATACACATGGGTCTTGGAGGGCTTTGTGCATGGAAACACATATGCAAAGATGAGTAATTTGAAGTGTCTCCTTATTTGAATGTACTAGAAGCACAGCTGGTAAAACACCTGTGGGACACAAAAGGAGTAGCAGTTGAATGCTGAATGTATCAGAAGTCACCTTGTTATAAAACAAGTCTGTGTAGAGACATGGATGGCTTGTAGTGTTTTTGGGATGACTGCAGAACACAGATGTCTAAACTCACTTCAAATGTGGATTAGTGTCCCTATTGCCTAGTTCATAGGGCACTGGCAAGGTAAAGCTTGCAGGACCCTAGAACTAGCTAAGAGATCTACAAGATCTGCTCTAATACTGAGCAGTTTTGAACGAAAAGGAGACGTTGGACTATCCTCTGATTTGATACGTCTTCTAAGTTCATGCACCTGCATCCCTTGAAGTGTGAGTATCTATGACAAGCAGTGCCTCCATAGTTCTGTGTGCATCGGGTAGGGATGCAGATGTCAAAATTCAAGTGTAAGCAGCAAAGCTGCTCTACTTAGGATACTTGGCTCTGTAGCAGAGGAGGTGTTAAGGGGTATTTGAGTTATGTCTATGGCTAATCTGTATTAACAAAAGAGCACCACAAACTATTTTCATTATCTTCTGCTTTCTTTTTTTCTAATCCTTTGCTATTTAGAAAAAAAGCAGCAATATTTTGAAGTCTTAAATTCATTCACATCTGTTGTGCACATTCACAAGTAGTGAGGAACGCATACTTAAATTATTATGTGTGCAGGTGCTGCCTACATTTATCTAACTAAAGACCACTTAATTGCCTGAATGAACTCCTGTTAACTGGAGCTAGTTGAATTGTTACTTCTGTTTGTTTCCTCTCCTGCCACTAGACTGTATGGATAAAGAACAATTTCTCAGATAGTCACCCAGAACTTTTTATCTTTGAATTGAGAAGCAATGCAGCCTCTTGTTGCCAATTCCTTGTGTGAACTGGTAGCAGTAATAAAAAAGAAAAAGCTAGATAACATTTACATCCTCCTAACACTTGCCCTCTACAGAGCCCACACCACCTATCATCTCCAGTTTGCTGTGCCGCAAATGAAAGATTAATGATTTGCTCAAGACAACATGAATAATTACATCTTTTTTCCCTTCATTTTCAGCATTGCAATGAATCATCTGCTAATTAATATTGCGTTTTTTGTAGATGACAGCAAAAGTCTATTAAATTCGATTCTAGCATAGTGAAACAAAGTAATATTTGGCCAAAATTTTCAACTTCAAAGCAAAATCTTAGAACTTTCAGGCATATCTATATTGTGCATCCCAACTGTAAATCACAGGAACATCCCAGGTGTTTTTGATAATGTGTGAGAAGGAAACTGAGCTGGCACATGTAAGATTAAAACTGAAAGACTTTACAAGATTAAAGAGTACATTAAATTTAGAAAACCTGTATTGGATTTCTGCATTTGAACAAAATATTTTGATCCTGCAGAGTCTGAATTCTGCTGGCAGTACTCTGAGCTTCATAACAAAAATGTGTCATATCAGAAAAATATCTGACCCAAATATGCAAATTTATAGGTGTTTTTTAAATCAGAACCAGAGAAACATTCTTACTGAACTGCATGGTGACAGTTTTTTGCAGCAGAAAAGAGAAACGAGTTGGAATACACAGAAAGAGAAAGCTGAGCCAGACAGGGGACTAGAGGAATGAAATAATAGAATAATAATGGGTGACTGTGACATAGATGGGTTATGAGCTCAGCTCTGATTGGTCCTGCAAGTCACAAAAAATGTCCTTTCACCCAGCTTTCTCCTATTCAACCTGATTCATTGTACTATTTCTTTTTTTTTTCCGGTCTGAGACAAATTTACTCTAAAGATTACTTCAAAACATTTGGAGGAATCCCCTCTGGTGATGTCTTGAAACATATAAGCTTTTTTTTTTTTTTCCTGGAAAAGGCTATTTTGCCCTGCTGGCAGTCCTACCTTCATTCCTCATTCTCTATTTCTCTTACAGAAGAACTCGTTAGAAATTATGAAGTTTCTGCAATGGCTGGGTAGCCTGACTTGCTTTTAGCTGCCAAGGAAGCCTTTTTACTTCATGGGCCAATGCAGGTCCACTCCAAAGGGATGGACAATATATTATGACCTCCCTGCATTGTACACATTCTCTACAAGCATCAAACCTGCTTGTGAGCCTGTTCTAGTATAACACATTTTCCATCTTTTTAAATGATTGAATCCTTTCTGCCTTTGTCTAGCTAAATACACATTTTCCTAGCTTTTCAGATATGTATTTTGAATTAAGGGTACTAGTTTGTAAAACTTCTTAGCTGATGATCAGTGATTTTTTTTTTTTTTCCTGGTGCTTTCAATTAGGCAATTTTCCCAATCTTTCAACTTCCCCCTCTGATCTATGCTTCTCTTTGATTAAACACAGTGCTCCATTCACATGTTTTTCCAATGTACTTTGTAAAAGGGTTACATGATGCCTCACATTCACATTGTTCTTTCCAAAAATCAGTCATACTTACTTCATTTGTCATTATACTCTTCTCATCTTTATGCCTGACATTTTGAAAGATTGCCTCTGGTTATCCCCACTTCACTTATTGTTTGTGTGTGTATCCCTTTAGTTCTCCTTACTTTATCAATAAGCTCTCCTTCAACTTCACTCAATTTCTGCAATGTTGTGATATGAGATTAAGATTTATTTTTCCCTCTAATTGCATTAGTATTGATCTACTTTTCAATTTCCCCTTATTCATGTCACCCCAAGTAAAGCTGCTGTCATTACACAGTGGGACAAGCACAGGGTGGATACAAAATGGAGCCATTCCTTTAAAACAGTAAGTGTAATTTTATACATGGAAAAGCTTTGAAAATATAAACTGTGCAGAATCATGCCTATTTAGATCTGCTTCTTATTAAGGCTATGTCTGTTAAAGTAACAGTGTATTATAGGAATCTTTCATGATTATTTACTGATTCCCCCAGGAATTATCACACCTCCCTGCTTGACAGGTGAAATGCTTTTTGCATAAATGCATATAAAATGTTGTGTCTCACAATAAAAGTGAGCAATTAAGGCATAAAAATCTATGGTATATTTTCTTTCTCTCCCCTGCTACCCTAATACATGAAATAGGAAAGAATCATGACAGAATTCCTATGGTTTCGTTATGTATTCTTCTGTGGCAGCTGGAAGCTGAGATTTCTCAAACTGAATGTTATCATCCTGTCTGAAGAAAAGTTTTAGAATTTGAAGAATAAATGTAGTGTTTGCCCTGGAGATAATTTTATATATATATATTTTTTTAAATCAGTATTTTCATTGTGCTTTATTTCGGTCGTAGGTAATAAAATTTAGAACCTGTTATAGTGAGTGACTGACAGTGTGATTTAGGTCAGGATTGCCAATATTGGTTTATCACATGTCAAAGAACCAGTTATACCAAATGTATTAATTTCTGGTAAATCAGTGAGAGGGACAACTGTGTATATTCTTTTAACACTGTCATTTTCACTTTTTGATAACTATTACCATTATCTGCATGATGGTAAAAGACCCATTTTACTTTTAACTGGTCAGTCACAACTCATGGTAAAATATATTTGCTAAGACCTGTGCCTTGACAGAAAGCATGGGAATCTCTTCTTCCTGTGAAAAAAAGTTGTTGACCTGCATGCAACACAGAATCATTAATTTAAATTTTAAATCTGCTTACTGGAGAGAGTAATGCATTCTGAAGCTACAGTTTCATAATTTGGAACTGGCTAGAGCATCTGTTCTCTTGCAGATAAAGGGCAAGCATAGTCTGAATCAAATTACATCAACCATTATTTTGTCTCTCTGCTGTTGGTATCCTTGCACTTATGCTCATCACTTCTGTCTAAATTTTTGAATACTGGAAGTGACTTGGTGAGAAATATTTTATTCTCACTTTAGGATCTGATTTGTTACCTACCATTTGCTTTACTTTATTTCTTCTTCTTGTTGTGCTGCCTTTGTCAGCTCTTTTGAAAGCAGATATTGTGAAATACATAATTAAATCAGAAATCATTCTACAAAGTGCAACATTACAAGGTACCAATAACTTCAGAAGAAAACTGTCCCTTTATTTTCCCTCCTTCTGCACTGCTTCCTTTCTCTCTGCATTAAGTCTGTACATGGAGATATACAGAAGTCATAGCAATTACCGTGTTTAAAAGCTATGCAACCTAAGAAACCCTACATGAGAAAAGAGCACATACACATCATAGTCATTCTTTGACATTTTAGGGTCAGTACAAGCCTCTCATATGAATTCTTGTCTATTATAATTAAGGAGTGCCAAACCCTTTTCTTTGTGTGCTCTCTAAACACCATTTCTCTTAAGCTAGGGATCTTTGCTGCATAAATATAGTTTGGTTAGTGATGTCTAGACTAGTTTTAATACTGCACAGCTGCTAACAATGAAGTAAAACTTTGGCAGCACTCTTGTCAGCCCCCTTAATGTCTTATGCTTTTTAACAACCACACTACTGATTTCTGGGTAGATAAAGTCACAGAATTTAGTCAAATCTAAATTTAAATTTAGTAAGTCTCTGGATATTCTCACTGGTTTCAAAGTCCTAGGGTGAACACTTCCACACCTAAAATATCAAGCTGAATAGCAGTCAGCCATGGAAAGCAAACTACAGCTAGATAATGTAGTAGTTAAGATACTTGAGAAGAGTTTAGAGCTAGTCTTGGCTGTGCAATTGTTTCTTAAATTGCTTTAAGAAATACAATAACTCTCTCTGTCTTAATTCTTTCTGTATAAAATGGGATTTCTAGTGCTTCCTGATCAGGTTGGATATCTTTAAGTTCTCTTCCAACCCAAAGCATTGTATGATTGTGTGAATCTATATGTGTGTGTGCATGTGTATTTGACATCCATGAATAAAAGGGGAATTCATCTCAATCAGTGACAGTCTTCTAAAAATTTAGGTGTCTAAGATCTGCCAATAATTGAGAGAGTGAAAACCTCAGTCTTGTCTGCTTTGGACACCTGTCAGCTGATGCAATGAAACACTGCTCTGGAGGTGCCTATGTCTCCTCAGGGATGACAAAGGTTACTGGATTAAACTATAATTCCTACTTTTATAGGCTATATTTGATTGAGGTTCATATTCTAAATAGATATATCTATTATGGTTGTAAGTACAAAATACTGTTTGTTATCAGAATGAGCCTGGCATCATCAGAGATGACATACCAGAAGGCAGTCCTATCAGAGACTTCTAAATTAATGTACTTTCTAAACTTGGAGAGAAAAAAAATAATGTTTATATAATGTTCTATGGACCGATGCCACTAGGCTTGGGATGATGCAGGGTGCTTGGGTGATCTATACTGGTACTCTCCTGTTTGCCTGGGGAAGGAATCTACCTCCCTAACCTGTCCTCCTGACTGCAGAGACATGTTCAGCTCCTGTTGGTTGTTCAGAATAGTGGGTTTGATTTACTTTCCTGCTCTGACTATGGTGATCAAGTACAAGGCTGCTTGACAGATAGCCACAAAGAGCACTGGTTGTGCAACTTGCACACCTTATTACCCATCTTTTTGTTCTTTACTCTCTCCACTCTTGCATCTACATTTCTCTTCCCTGATTTTCTCCCAATTAAACAGCCTAATTACTTTTTCCCTGTTTGTGCCAGTTTTGGAACAGTCATATCCATATTTCGTATTTCTGTTACCATTGCTTAGGTAATCTCTTCCTTCCACTTTGAAACAAAACCACTTTCCATAAAAAGCCATCAATAAAATGTTAAAATATCCATGTGTTGTGGTCTTAACCTATATCTGGCTATAACTGCTGAAAGAGTGAGTCAGAGTCTGAAGTGCCCTGCATAAGATCTGATGTCATGTGTGATTTCATATCGGAGAACAATAAAGGAAATCGGGTCACAGATTAAATTTCCTTGACTTCGTGAAGAAATCTATGACCCCCTGAGATATTGCATTGTTATTCTGACTCATCCAGCTAGAAGGGTCCCATCTCTAAAGGATGAAACATAGAAACAGATCTCTGATGTATGTAAGTAAAGAAAGATTGAGAGCTTGGGATCTTTGGGTGACTAAAAATGCTAATATGAATAGACTTTAGATCAATGTGTTTAATACATTATCAGTGTCATTATCCTACAGATGTATTTCAGAGTTGCCTTCTGGAGAGCTCACGATAGACTAGTTTACTCCTAGATTCCCCAAAAGGCCTGTAGCTCCCCAAATAAAAGTTCCTAGCACTCTTAAACCCTGATTAGAGTGCTTTAGTTCTTGTCCCTGAAAAACCGGGTCTCCATTCAGTTATAAGTGATTGTTTCATAGAGCATCACACAAGTAAAAAGTAGCCCAGTTTCTGTCAGAAGCATCTCTAAGCCTTTTTATGTTTATAAGAAAATCACAGGCAGAGATTTAAGTGCTTGCACATATCACTCCTTTCCCCCACTAGAGATAAGGAATGTCACAGTCAGTGAAAGTTAATGCTTACAAAATTGCACTTTTTCCTATAATTCCTTTCAGTGTTGCCAGTATTTTAATTTTTAAAGTTTTCTTTTATGAAGAAGACCACCTCCCACCCCCTTGCTTTCTCCTGTTAAAAAAATAAATTAATTAGCTAGTATATGTGTCCGTGCGGGTGTGCTCCCTTCTATGAAACAACATAAACCTGCTACCAGGACAATGTAGCCATTTGTCAAGCAGATATAAAATGGAATGTACCCTTAATACTAGGACATCATCTGCCAGTTGGGTATGTTAAAGACACATTATGGGTCTAGGACAAATGCGGCACTTTGGCCACAACTGTAAAAAGACTTTCTACAATAGAGTAGAAAGACTTTCTACAATAGAACTGACTTCAAATTTACACTGTACTGATGTGTTATGATAAGATCTCAGTGCACTAGAAATGACTGGTGTTTCATTTCTGTTTTCCATTCCCCATATTTTCTCCAATTCTTATCACTGCTGATTGTTGCTGCTCAATATTTTCTACACTTTCAATGTGATAAGGATCTCTGCCTTTCTTTGCTATTGCCACATCTGTCTTCACACATCTGATTCCGTTAACAGTAACATTTGATAAATGTGGTAATGCTTTTTCATTCCTTATTTTCTACATCTTTGTGTCTTATAAAGACAATATTCCTTTATTTTTGCTGCACATTACTGCCAGGTGTCTAATATAGTAATTTATACTTATGTCCAGACATTTAGTTGCATCAACCAATACGTGATTTACAGTTAATGAGGCCAGGTCATATATTTTATTGTCTGGATCATCTGTCTTCTGTCTTTCATTAACAAATCTTATGCAAATGACCCTTATGGAGAAGTCATAGTTAAAACTTCAGGCTGTTCTGTCCTTCCTTTTTTCAGGTCTCTTGTCATTTTCCATTTTATTCAATAGGATTTTGTAAAAGATACTCCGTGTAAGGTTCTGGGTTTTTTTTTTATCTCTTTGTGCTTCAGTATCTCTTCCTGTTGTCTAATGACTTATTGTCAGAAGTAGTATATTCCTCAAACAGTTTTAGTTTTGATCCAGTAAGACCATCTCTCATAGTTTCCTGTCATTGCTCATTGTATTCCCTGACATCCTTCACTGATCTCATCTTTTCTTCTGTATGCTTCATGCCAACATGAAGTCACTTCAGGTCAGAGTTCATACAGTGTTAACTTCCTTCTGCTGCTCCTGTCAGGTTCCATTAAATCCACTTTTCATCAAGTCACTAGTTCCAGGCATATGATCTAATTGGGTGGTATGTTGCAGCTACTTAAGTAAGCCTAAGCATTACTGAATTTCCCTTTGAAATACACTTTATTTTCCTAATTTCCTTAACATAATTCTCTTCCATTGCTATTTACATCTGCACTGTTGGACAGCCCATGCCTCTTTCCTGTGGCATATGGGTATTTCTTTTCAGTATCACAAGACACTTTTAAATCTAAATACTAGCTCTCAAACCTCAGAATGTTCTCACTGAGGAATTAATATCAAGGAAAGTGTACGTATTTTTAATATCTATAAACCATATAGAAATTGTTCTTTTCTTTTAGTTTTCCAATAGCATTTCCAATATATTTCAATATTTGCAACTTACAAACAAGGAGAAAAGCAAGAGCAAACTCGGCCTTTCCTAAACTCTTGCCTTTCTGTTGTATCATTCCATTCTTTTCTCCATGCAGCCTATTTTAAATTCTAATAACAGATACCATTAAAAGATTCAAGCATATTATTGCAAATTTCTGCCAGCATAATACTGTGTATAGCAGTGTAATTTACTCGTCTAACTACGGGTTCTTTCTCGTTTGTTTGGCAAAGCTTTCATCTCCACGTCATCTTTGCTATCCAATAGCTCTTTACAACCTGAAACTTTGGCATCCTTGTTCTTGAGGAATCCTACCATTGCTTTCAATGTGCTTCACATCTTTTTGCTATTAATGCAGTTAACACTGTTCAGTTACACTCAAATCTTGGGAAAACAGAATATAAACCTTACATTTTAGCTGGAACGTTTTACTTTGTAACAATATTTTTCATTAACAAAATCTTTCTTGGCATCGTTCAGGTAAATGCGTCTTTTCCTGATCGTTTGCATACATTTTCTGAGCTGATGATTTATGTTAGCCAAACTTGTAAGTGATGATTTTAGATTCCCTTTATTGTCAGTTGCTTTCCAGTTAGATAATTCTCTCTGAACATCCTCATCTGTGGTCTGCACTTTATTTTGATTAACCACACCATGTTATTCATACTTTGTTTTTAATATCTTCTCAAAGAAGACTTTGTTTCCTCTCAGTCAGGAAGTCAAGCATACTTTTTCTTTGGTAATTGTTGTATTCTTATCTTTGTTCCAATCATCTGCCCAATTTCCTCTTTTCATTTACAACTTTTTTGGTGGAATTGTCATCATTATAAGCAAAGTTAGTATCAGTCTGGTAGGTTGTTCCACATTTAAGCTACAATAGATAAAATATTACTGACTTTAAGTATGCTCTTCAAAATAAATTCCATTCCTTAAATTGGGTTTTGAGATGAAAGCATTGTAGTAAAGAAAACCATGTATCAATTTTCAATTGGGAATGATAAGGACCTATTAGTTACCAAGTAATGATTTATTCAAGTTTGCATGGAAAGTGCCTTCTGTCATTGTTAGCTAACATGGTAAATATGCATCTTTTCTGTTGGTGCAGTTTAAAAGACACACATGCAAAATTTAAGGATTTATTTCTTTAAGTAATGGTACATGATAGCCATTCAGGCTCTGGAGGTTGGAAAGATTTGCTCCTCTGCCATCCTCAGAGCTGTCAAAGAAATGGATGGGTCTCCATCCTACTCGGTACACAGAAAGTCTACATGACCTGCTGGCATGCCTGACTGCCTTTGCTTACTGAAGAAAGTAGCCTACTAAGAAACCCTAGATAAATTTACCATCTGCTGGGCCTTTGCATTTTCTTAAGAAGTCTCCTGCCCTTCATAGTCAAGACTCTATAGAGAAATCAGTGTTGGACAATGCCATTCTTTAGCTTTCCATCTTGGTGTTGCAAAATGAGACCATGGTTGATATGGAAAGGAATTCAGTTTTTGGCAACTTCATAGGAGCGCGTGATGCTTGGCATTGAAGGATGTGAAGAGGAGCACGTAATTCAACACAAAACCTTTTAGTAATGTAATAACTGGCCCAGAATTTGCTGTCTGCTTGTTAATTATTTAACAATCCCAGACTGTCTGACTAAAAACCTACCTTATGTCTCCTCAGCTGCTTGTCCCAGATAACTAATAGCAACTGTTTTTGAAAGAGATCCAGGAATATCTTTGTAGTGCCTTTACTTTTCCACAGCTCTAGCCAAGTGTCTATGTACCAAGAACCCTGAAACTCTGAGCCAAAACCTCTCCCTTCTGGTACTTTCATAAACAAGTTCTCTGTGAGATTTCAAATACAGCTGACACTGAAATATGCCAAAAAAAGAAGCTTTAACAGAAGGATTCTTTAATTAGAAATTTTCTTACCATCTTAAAAATATATGGCTTTTTTGTTGTTACCAACAGTGTAAGTAACATAGGGAGGAAGGGAAAAATAGAAAACATTAATTCATTTGACAAGAAACAAGAGGTAATAATCACCAATTATATGATTTGTATCAAATCATATGATTTGTAAATAACAAAAAAAAAAGTGTTTTGCACACAAGATGTCTTTTCCTGTGTCTCTAAGTTTCCAGAAGAATTTGGGAAACCAACTAGGTGGTAACTTCTGACCTAAATTTCTAAAAGTGACACTTGTAAAAATTTGTTTTTCAAATGCTTTTCTTTAGAAAATTGTAATTTCTTTTGACAAATAAGAAAACCATGGCTAGTTCCACAAAATCAGCTACAAGTGAAAGGGAAACCACAGCAAAGGTTCATTTTTTTTGAACAGGTGTCTGTCTTATTTCTGTCTTACTTTGCAAATGCTAATGTTGTGAGGTCTATAAAAGGACAGCAGGATTATTCCTTGGTCAACAATGCTCTGATCCACTTCTTTCTGAAGAAGTAGTCCATGACTAATTTAATTAGAGTTTTATTCCTTAAATGTTGTTTGAGCACAGTCTTTATTCTTATTCTGAGTTTTAGCAATACCATGTGCTAAACCTCCAAAACACTTTTTTTTTTTTTTTTTTGAGAAAAGATTTCCTTTCTTCCTTTTGTGATAAGGTCTTAAAAAGAAACAAATTGCTCTTCTTCCGCATAACCACATAATGGAAATTAATATATCTTCCCCTTTTCTGTCCTTAAAGTTCCAGGAAGATGCTCATAGAAGTGACTAAAAAGCACTGTAATAGTTGTTTTGTTTTGTTTTATTTTGTTTTTTTGCTATGTTCTACATGCTGATGCATCTATCAGGTTGTTAAAGCAATTTCATTCTCTTTTCCCAGTCTCTATGGAAATACTGCAGTTTTCCCTTTACTGCTGTTGGTTTACTCTTTACTTGGGAATTTGACCTGCAAGTAGCTTAGATGTTTAACAAGAAATTTTATGCCACTATGTATCCTCTTAATCTCTCCAGATGGCTTTGTTAAAACCTTGACGTCTTCAGGTGGAACACTGGAGTATGTGGGAACCAACAATTTTGTGTAATTTTTATGTCACAAACTGCCTTTCTCATAATCCCCCTTCAGTTTGCCATTTAAACAGGTATTTTTCTATGTGCTAAAATATGTATACTAATCCATCCTTTGTCTCCTTGGTCATCATACTGATGCTAAATCAGAAACAGTGAGACTCAGCAGCAACCAAAAATTATGGTCCTCTCCATGTCTCACTCCAGTCTCTTCTCTTAAATAAATATTCCACCTGGTGAGATATTAGAGAGCATTTCCTCAACTCAGTTCCCGATGAGGAATACAGAACAGTGGGTTAGATGGGAAGGTGCCTCCAACAGTTTAGGAAAACAATTAGAGACATCAAGATAGTACTGAAAATGACCAATTAAGTGGTCCGTCTATTGCAAGCCAATGGGAAATACTGAGGATGGAAAAATTCTCTGATTTTTTTGGTAGGCATTTTCAGGGCTGTGGCTTTAGGAAGGGACTCACAATCACTGCCTTGGATCCTATCCTGGTAACAGCTCCAAATAATGATTCTTCCCATGAACTGCACAGTGTTCATTCTTTTTCTTTACAGGAGGATAATTTTTCTGTAGTAAAGTGTAATTACTATGGACAGCCTCAAAAATGGAAGAAAATACAGTGCAATCAGGCTGCTGCAATTCTTTACATTGTAAACAGAACAGCTAACTAAATCCTCTGTCTGCTAAAAATATTAATTATCTATGTCTATTCCTAAGACAGGTTAGTGTTATAAACCCTTTGGTAAAAAGTTAAAATTAAATTAACTATTCTAGGACATTAGACTGAAAAGTTTTTGCTTACTTGAGTTGGAAAATGTAATTTTTATTTATTTATAAAATAAACTATCTTTAGTAATAATAATTCATGTATTTCTGGAATGTGTGAATGATAACCTGCATCAGGAAGACTATGAAGAGGAAAGAAGGTAAGAGCTATACCACAATTTGTAAACTGGATTGTGTTTTTATCAGGGTTTTCATGAATAAGGATAATATTCGTCTGTTAGAATTCAGACAATATATCTGGGGTCTTAGATGTGTGCTGCATTATGATCAGTGGTCTCATTGAAAAGCTTTATTCTAGTTTTGACAGCAAACTGTGTAACTATTGTGCAGGTGTTAAGATGTATACATACTGTGAGACAGGGGAGGAAAATGTCCTAAAAATAGTAGCAATGAGCTAAACAATTTTCCCTGAGCCATGTACCCTCTGCCATTCAGTTTGTGGCACATCAGGTAAAATGTAACCAAGGAGGGAGAAGTTTATAGTTTTGCAACAGGCATTTTGCAGAAATGCCTGCTCTTAAACCTCCAGTTGCATTCTTTTGATGACTATGAACACAGACAAAACACAAACACTTAACTAAGGACCTTTCCATCTCTGGTATGCTTTGGTAGCAGGATGAAGGGAGAAGCAAGTCTAAACCAGCTTTGGGGTTGGCTTTGCAAAATGAAACCTCTTATGTGATGAGGTTTTGAAAGACCAAAACCAAAATCTAATTAATTTGTCTTGGCACAGTTAAATTCACTAATATATGTTTGAACAAACCTGTATATACCAAGATTTTAGATAATCAGCTGCCGTAATATCTTCATCTCTTGTCTCGCTTCAGTATGACAATTCCTTCTGTGGCCTCATACTCCTTTCCAGTTTTAACCTTCAAGTCTGACCTCCTTCTTCCTCCTCTTATTCCACACAAGATTTCTTGACTATGCTATTGAAATAATATTAGTCACAAGAGATATTCCAAACCACACTCAGGCCAAGGAATACACTGTGTGGCAGTTTCTCTGATGTTTTGTCTGTATCTTGTCTCTGCATGAAGAAGTGGTTACAGATTCTTCCCTGGATTTTGCTCAGAGCCTATATGACATATACATGATTGTGTCTACTCTTAAACTAATGGTGCTTGGGACCTCTGACAATATTTATCATTAATAATATTAGAGAAGTTATAAGGTTAGTTTTTTACAGGATTATTTGATGTAGGAAGGCCAACTGTGCTGATTTTAGAGATTTAAGCTCTAAGATATGCATCATTGTTTATTTAGATAAGCTAAAAGGCTATGATGATTAAAAAACCCAAACTAACCCAGATATCTGTCCTGCTTTTTAAGTTTTTTTTTGTGTATGTGTGGGCATCCAGTCTCTCATTTCAATAGTTTCTTCATTTTTATGTGACCACATACAAACTAGTGGTTGAAAGGCTGATAATGGTCATATGAGTCACAGAATCATAGAATGTTTTGGCTTGGAAGGGATCTTTAAAGGTCATCTAGTCCAACCCCGCTGCGGTGAGCAGGAACATCTGCAACCACATCAGGTTGCTCGAAGCCCTGTCCAAACTGACCTTGAATGTTTCCAGGGATGGGGTATCTACCACCTCTTAGGGCAACCTCTTCTAAAGTTTCACCACCCTCATCACAAAAAAAATTCTTCATCTAGTCTAACTCTACACTCTTTGAGTTTAAAACCATTACACCTCGTCCTGTTGTAACAGGTTCTGCTAAAAAGATTGTCCCCATCTTTCTTATAGGCCCTGTTTAAGTATGGAAAAGCCACAGTCACAATAAGGTCTTCCCAAATATTACTTGGAGACTGTTCAGTGACTAAAAGCTTTGTAGTTATCATGCAAACTGAATCTGCAAGATGAACCTAAACTTTGCAAAATATAACTCTAAGACTAGTCTATTGATGAGAGGCTCTGCTTTGTGCTAGCTAACCACACCTTTTTTGCTTCCCAAAGCAGATGAAAGGCTGTTGTGCTGCTGCACCCACTCAAGGTCTATTGGTCACATCTGGGGATGGCAAGATGGGCACTAACAGTATGAGAGAAACGCACACAGGAGACTTCACAGACCAGAGTGATATAACAGCTGGGATTTCTTTTTGGTTCTTTGAACCAGTTAGGCACCACATACTTAGAAGTTTCACAGGATGGTGAACATGTAACTTGCTTTAAAAAACAAGTATCACATATTTGGCATCTCAATATTTCTGAGTAGCTGCTTCACAATGACCAGAAGCAGTTTGTCCCTTTGTTCAGTGTAGGTAATACTGCCTTTATTTAATAAGACATTTTTACAGATGTATAACATGTTGATTTTGTACATCTTTCGTGTTCTTCTAGTTTCCACCAGAATACAGAATGTCACAAATCCCAATTAAGAAAAACACATTTGACATGCCAATAAGTAATGTAGCATATGTTGTTTTTGAACAAAATGGAAAAAAATGCAAAAATTAAAAAGCTGTCTCTTTTGGATTAGGGTGAATCACCCTTTGGAAGTGCATGTCTTGTGCAACTAGCTAGAGTAAATTTAACTTAAATTAGATGCTGAGTTTCTCGATGTCTAAATTTCAGTTACATGAATCCCACCTCAACTGCAAAGTAAACGACCCTAAATTTTCTTTAATAACTGACCAGTGAACAGGGATTCACTGTTTTGGGGAAAATGATACATGAACGCAGAACATGACAAAAATCAATATTTAAAAAAACCCAACTTTTTCACCAGTTTAATTCATAACTAAAAAAAAAAAAAGGTTTTAAATCTCTTGGTGTTAAAAAATTTCATTACAATAATCAAAATAACAGGTTAACTTTCCAAGCTACTGGAAAAATTGAAAAGAGATGAAACTGTGTGATTATTTTATGAATTCAAATCAGGGTGTCAAAGGCATGACCTACCTGACCATGTTTTAATAAGAACTTGAGGTGTATTTTGTGGGAAGAAAATATTTTTTTAAATGATCTGTGATTAGGTACCAGTGAAATTTGTGTACAAACATTCTATGCAACACATGAACTTCCTTTGTATGTTAAGTCAGTATATGTTACGTTTGCATCGATTTCATTCAATATTGTGGTTCAAATATTTTTCAACTACATTTCTTCATGAAACACTTAGAAATGATCAAATATTGAGATACCTTCTCTTTTTGGTTCACCACAGCCAGTGCAGATGGAAGAGAGGCCAATCATCTGGGATTTATTACCCCTTGGTGTTAGAAATTCAGGCGACTCAGAAAACTGTGTATACTTTTAGATCATAGAATCACTTATTTTGCAAAAGACCTTTTCAAGATCATCAAGTCCCACAGTTAACCTAACACTACCAAGTTTACCACTATTGATCTGTCCTAATAAGCTAACTTTGTGAGGTTCGTGTATCCTCATGCATTTTAATGATCGGGTAGTATAAACAGTATTTCAATTCCTATAATTGTAGATATATTTCAGCAATTGAGTTTGCAGATCTTAGGATGTCTACACGTAAAAATGAAGACAACTGCGTTTCCATTAAAGAAGGAAAAATGGTTAATTCCTCTGATAAAAGGAATTAAATATACAGAAAAAAAGGTAAGAGTTTAGCTACATCTGCCACCAAAGTCAAGATTAAGTGTCCAAATAGTAGCTTATGTAAAAAAGTGCAATAAAAATGATTTCACAGACTCCAGATGGAATTGGCATACTAAATCAAGTCATAATCTCTAAGGACCCACTGGTCAAAAAAGGATACTTCAAAATGCATAAAAACAGTGAACTGAGTATTAATGCTTATGAAACTACATGCAAATATGACTAAGTAGGTTGCAGATTGGAATGTATTTGGTTCAGTTTATACATGTAGAATTTACAGTTGTCATTTTTTCTTGGGCAATACTTTTCTGCTATGTCACTTTCTCTACCCTTTGCCCAAATCTTTCTTTTAGTGAAGAATGTGTCTTCTGATGATTACGTACATGTTTATTCTCTAGGTTGTTTTAGGTTAAGCACATAAGACACATTAAACATTAATCAGTGTCAGTGAATTATGATACAGGTAGAGCTATGTTAGAAATTAAAGATTTCCAGTGCACATATAGCTGGATATTTTACTCTGCTAATGTTTCCAGTTTTTAGTGAGTTGGAAAGAAACTCTATACATTTGATATTTCTTTCAGGATGACTCAGAAGTGAATGAAAGAAATGCAATTAAGTGGCATTGACCTTCCCCTCGGTTTATTTTGTTGGTGGTGTTTTTTTATAATTTTTTATGATTCCATAAATCTGCTCACACAAATTCTTTTAGTTCTAACATTTCAGCTATTGAATACAATAAAAATGAACACCTCATATGTAGGCAATGAATTACTTAAATTTTCAGATTGTGAGGGACTTTCTTGTTAAGGTTTAGGGTCAGGGTGGCCCCTCAGACCAGTAACAGATGCTCTCTGTTAACGCCCCTCCTTCCCCAAGGGGTAAGAGAAAGGGAATAAGGGAGAGTTAGCCATTAGTAAAGGAATCTATAACAGCTTTAATGAAAATAATAATGGAATATACACATATATATACAAAACCAGTATCGAACCCAACCTCCCTGATGGTAATCACAACACTGTCACCACTGATGCTGTGGAGCAGGAACTGGGGGAGTCCCACCCTGGGCCCAGCAGCAGATGGGAGCTGTGTTCAGGGGCTGGATTCTGGTACTGGGTTCAGGAACACACCGATTGGGATCGAAGGCAGAATGGACAGAGTCCTCCTTTGATGCTCTGAGGAAGGAACTGAAAGAGGACCCGAGCCAAACAAAGCAAAGCTGGCAAAGTAGTCCAAGGGGGAAGAAGAGCCCAGGAGCCCCTAGAGAGAGCTAGACCCTCCAGATCCTCAGTTTTATACCAAATATGATGTATATGGGCTGGAATACCTCATTGGTCAGTTTTGGGTCATCTGTCCTGTCCGCTCCTCCCTGCAGGTGCAGCCTTTCACTTTCCTGAACCCCCCAACATGTTGCACAAGATCCAGCAGTGGCCTTGGTCTGCAAACCAATCCCTGGTAGTAACTCTAACCATGGGGTGTTATCACTGCTGGCAGCAGACACTGTGAAAACAGGCTGCTAACTTCAGAAAGTGCAGTTAGAAGAACTGAGCTGAAAAGTAAAAGCTGTTCTCACTGAAACCAGGGCATTCTCCATATAGGTGTTAATGAGGAATCTGAACAGCAGAAGTTCAGAAAGCATTACTCTTAATCAGTTGTACATCACTTTGCAAACAAGCCTTCAGAACAGTGGAGCTGCTTGTGGGGTTAGGATCAATTTTGCAGCAATAAGTTCATCATCATTTACTTACATTGTGGGCTTTGGAGGGTGCTTTATGTGTTTCTAGTAATGCTGTTTTCAATCACACAGAACAAAGTAAAAAAAGCCTCTGTGAGAAAAGCTTTAGTAATTACTGGTTTCAGAAGAAGATGCATGTTATTACATTTTGAGATTTGTTATTCACCAAAAAAAGGAGGGAATGTTTTGAGGAATTTGTTCATGAGAGAAATAGCAAATTATTCCCATTCCTTCATTTTACTGTTATTTTCTTCCTTGCCACATTCAGTTTTGTCCCAGAAGAACATCCTTAGCAGACTTTTGAAGTAGCGTGGCAGTTTCTGAATCCTCATTTATAATATCACTATCTGCTCTAGGAAAAGGAATTGTGTCTTTCATGTAAAATAGCTGGTATGGCTTTTATGTCATATGAAATACAATAGCAGTAATAAGTGTGATGCAATGCAGAGTATATTAACTAAATTGTTAAAAAAGTCGTATGTTGGCTGCACAATATAAAAAATCCACTTTCTGCCTGATTACATTTCTCAGAACACTGCATTTGTAGCTCCTCTCTGCTTTTCAGTAGGTGCTAAGCTCTCAACTCCAAACTCAGCAGGATACCATTGATAAACAGTATGAAGACTGAATGAATTAATACATATATTATAGCCATTTAAATATATATTTTGTAATATATGTATAATATATTACGACAAAGTAAGTTATTTGTAAGAGTGTGAACCTTTTACAAATATCCTTCTTTTCACAAGGAAATTGTCATCTTGGCTTATTTGCCTCTGTAAACCCACAACTCCTTCAAGCAACCCACAACTCCTTTTCACCCTAAGTGTAATGGCATCTGCTCTGCTGGAGGCAGTGTATTTACTCAACCCTGTTTCTTATTAAAGTTTTCGGCCACATTCTGATAAAGGTGATATCTGACTGAAACAGACATGAAAGTTTGAATAAACAACAGGAGTCTGGAACTAGGAGTTCATTATAAGCAGAAAATATTAGTATCAGAAGCTACAGCGATATTTAACCCATGACTATCACAAATTGCAAGAGGGAAATAAGAAAGCTTTGCTTGCTGTTAGATTTCTTTTTAATGTATCACATCTCCTTTCTAGGAAAATGAAACCTTATACATCAACACCCAGCTGATCATGAATAAAAGGAACTGAAAATCTGAATTATGATCTGAAACTCAGAAAAGCATGTAGTAGCTTTTATGTTTACTTCAGAGCACAGAACAATGTAATTGAAATAACACAGCATTTTAGAGTTTAAAAATATGCACTTTTTCTGTCCGATTGATAAGTTTCAAGCTATGTTGGAGCTAAGGGCATGTTTTTTTGCCATCCTCTGAAGTACTAATATATTATATGATAGAGTTATACATTTGTCCTTAATGATAGAAACAGTAGTGGGTATTAAGCCATGCTTAAGAATTCAGATCTAAAATGTAGTTTTGCAGTGAATTAAGGAAAAAGAGAAGGAAACAGCTGGTGAAGAAAGTGTATGACAGACACGTCAGTCTAATAGAGATTCTCAAGGTTTTTGGTTAACTTTGCTCAAACTCAGAGGATTAAATCCTTGTACGAATCAGCAGAATCACCTAGATAAAAAGGATAATACTGACTTCTCCAGCTGAAAATCTGATCTTTAACATATTTCCCATCTCTTCCCTCTGAAATTGTATTGAACTAAACTCACTTATAGGAGAACTAGGCAAAAATACTAGAAATGTTCTCTAACTTCACCTTTGATTTAACAAAACAAACCTAGGAGTTTTCTTCTTCACAGTGTTAAGGGTTTGAGTAGTGTCCTGCTGGAAGTCTGCCCTACAGCTTTATAGCACAAACTTCAGATAACTCCTTTCTAAAACCAGCTGGTGTATCTGGCCTTGCTACTCACCTATTTGAAGCGTGTGCATATTAGCTGAGGCTAAACTTCTGTTTGCAGTGAATTAGCACAGCTCAGAGAGAAATCTCAAGCTATTTTACTGACCCAGGACTAGATATCAATAAGAAAGAAGTGTTTTTCTTTTCCTGGAAGCCCGTCTTTCAGCTTACTTCTATCAACACTTGTATTGTTATTCTTGCAAAATAACTAACTGATATTTACTTTCTTTTGTAGGATCTTTTACAGAGACTTACAAGCTCAAATACATCTTATTTAAATTTATAACACATTTTACTTAAATACCTTTTGATTCCTGACACTAGTTCACATTAACTATATAACTGGAGTGGTTTTTCTGCTTGTGAATAACTTTGTCACTTTCATTCATATAGCTGGTGTCAGGCTGACTCTACCTTAAATATAATGGACTCTAACAATGGATCAGGACATAATAACTGCAAGAGATGAAAGATGCAAAATGTGCTAGTACTTCTCTCCTGCAATGCAATAAAATTAACGATTAGAGTAAAAAGTGCATCATGAGCAGTGGGTCTCCTAAGGGTATTGTTTATTCAGCCTTGAGTGGCATTTCTCTGTAGCCTCTTCCTCTCTTGGTGAAAATGTTTTGTGGATTGAAAGTGACAGCTTACAGTTCACCTTAGTGGGGGTGTCCTCTGCTGATATAGAGTTGCCAACTCATGCACACCCTAGTTACTAGAAAGCTGATCTCTCCAGGGTCTGTCTAGGACCAGAAAATCACCACTACACTGCAGCAGTGTCTTTGTTGTTCAGTTGCCCAACAGAGAAACAGGTCTGGTTTTGGTAGACCCTGATAATGCATCAGCAGTTGTGGACCCGGTTGTGAGCAATTCTGACCTGCTCCATCAATGAGAGTCTGTAAATCGTGTTAGCAGTTCACAGCCTCTGCCAAGATTGACAAACAGTTACATACTGTTAATGCCTGTTGTGATGTTTTTGCCTGCTGACACCTGTACACAGAAAGAAGACAGTGATCATCACTTAATTGCTTTCATTCTCAGATACAATCCTCCTGTCTTCTATTCTTTTAAAGGACACCATATGAATTATGAATGAACACATCTTCTGGATAAGCAGTTATGGGAAAATAGCATTTTACAGTAGATAGTAATATTTTTATTTGAGAAATATAATGTAGTAAAGACAAATCTGTCTGCAAAAAACTCTTTAAAATAAACTGATGGCTTAGATTATTTTTATAACATGAAGACTGGTAAATGCTGAAATTACAGAAGTTATTTGGCAAGTCAGTCTAAGGTTTCCTTTATTTACAGTGATCTATAGTAAAATCATCTGCTGCTACCGTTACCATTCTTTATGTTTCCTTCTATGCAGCAGGGTATTTTTGGCTATGTGCTGAAACACAGCCTATGGAGAAGAGTATAAAACAATAACTTAATTGCTGTGTTGATGCTTTCTTGGATCCCACTGACTCTCTTGGGTAGCCTATGAGCCTAATAGGAATGTAGAAATTTGGCATACCATAGGTGTGTGAAATGTGAGGGGACATGAGAAGGACATGAGAAACATGTGGAGTTAATGAAACAGAGAAGAATCAATTCACCAGCTTGAGGGCAAAGTAGATACATTAACTGATAACAGTTGAAGTGCTTTATAGATAGCTTTAATTAATTCAAATAACAGCCAAATAACAAACAAACCTTAGTATTGATAAATGCTGAAGGAGGAATATTTTATTTTTTTTTAGTAGGAGAGGATAGGTAAGTGTACAAAGAACAGGAGAGGAGCAGAGGAAGGGTGACCTTCATGCCTCCACCCTTACTTTGGATTCTTGACTGATTCTGTTCTACAGACCCTAGTCAGAGAAAACAGAGGAAATTATGTTCTTTTGTATCAGCAAGAAATTAAAGACTAACCTTCACGGAGGTTAGTATTTTTCACAAGCGGTTGAAGCTGCTTGCCTTGCAGCCCTTGTGCCTTACACCAGCATCCAGCAAGCTAGAACTACTTAGAAATGCAATCCCAGTTTTATTGTTTCATTAGAGCTTGGGTTTGCTATATACTTGTCTCATTTTTATTTTATTTTTAAATTTACTTAGCATTCCCTGGAATGATGGATAATGAAAAGGAGGATATCATTGTGTTAAATCTGTTTGGTAAATTACTAGATTTTTAAAAAAACCCCTTTGCATTATTTGCCAATATTGCTTAGATGATATTTACAGATAATGATGTGGACACTGCAGTTTGCACCCTCTTGGAGTTCGTTTTTGTAAAAGCTAAAAGGATTAGAAAGCTTCTTAGAATTACATGGGTTTGTTTAATGTAGGGTTAGTACATTTTCAAATTCCATTCCTTAATGTAGTGCTAAATAAAGAAAATCAAAGGTCTACTCTCAGTAAACTGTTAGCATTGCACTTCCAGTTATCACTGAATTTGCTTGAGAGTATCAAAATTATCATATGTGTAAACATCTTGACAGTAAAGGATCCTAAGGGAGCTAAAATTCTGAAGAATTTCATTTAGAGAAAACAATTCAAAGCTTGTGTTGACTCATGACCATTTTGCTGCATAGCACTTTCATTTCTAAATATGTGTTTTTCTTCTTGGAATAGCAAGAGAAAATACGTTTAGGATAATAAAATCCTAGTCAGATAAACACAATGACAGAAAGGAAAATATATGTTTTAATTGGGAATGAACAAGAGTTTATTTTATGTGAAAGTTCTTGAAAATTTACAGGAGTAAATTCTTAAATTTTTAGGAATATATTTTTATGTATGAAATTAGACAAAATTTTTACAGATACTATAATTCTAATGCTACGCATAGTCAAGTCAGTAAGGTCACTGCTCTTCCATCCAAAGGTACAGATATGTTTCCACAACCTGTGATAAAATGTTTCCCAATAGTGCATTAAATTAGCATATGTGCTCCTGAAGGAGATCTACCAAAGGATATGATATGTATTGCTGGCAGTGTTTGTCAGTTATGTTTCACCATGAGCTGTATCAGTTTTTGTTAAGGGAAATAGCTCTCCTGGGAACAATAAAAATGTTCACTGTCTATAAAGAAAATGGTGAAACTCTTGTGGTTTTGGCATCTCAGTCTTGTAATAGCTACCTAGGTACCTGGCTTGGGGGACTTTAAAAAAAAAACCCAAAAAAGTAAAAAAAGTCTACTATCAGGGTGCCAGTTACATGTGTTAAGGACAGTCTTAATTTTTTCCTCCATATTACCTGTCATATTACCTGCTGAGGACAGCAAGATTATCCAGGTAAGCTGTGTAGGATTCATCTCACCTAACTGGGAAAAGATGGGCTTATAACTAGGCTAATGACTTCAGGTCCCTCTAGAGTAAGTGGTGAGAGACAGATGCCTCCAGAATGTCTTTCAGTTTAACATAGGTGATGAAAATCTCTCTCTGGAAGTTCCAGTTTCTGTTCACCATCTGATATCTAATAGAAAGAAATACACCTGCACTTTCAGACAGAAAAAAAATGGCATGAGGTAAATCCTGCACTTTAAAATCCTGCACAAGGACTTTCTAGTGTTTACTTTTAGTTATGAGTAAGGTCATTCACTCATAAATTAACTTTTTCTTCTTTTTTGAGATCATTTGAAGTGGTAACTTCGTGGATATATGCCCTAATTCTTCCCCACTGACCTGCAGAGGAAATCAATTTAAGGTACCTTTTGTCTGTGCAATATTTTAAAATACTAAAGTTCAGTTTTTAGTAGTTTGAAAAACTTAAGGTAAAGGAATAAACTTATAATAAGACCTTTTATGTGATTACATCTGCTGTACGAAGAGAAGTACCATATCTTGCTGAAATGGATGACCTCCAGGACCTCTTGTAGCTGTGAGCTCACTGCTGAGACCTCTGTGTTATACCGCTTGTAAAAATCCTGGGGAGGAACATTTCATTTCCCTTGTCGTCCACTTGTAATTCATCATGAACACAAAGAATTCAAATGTGTTTGACAAAACTTGCAGCCCACAATTTCAGTGATGTTTAGTGCTATTAAATGCCCAGTTTGGAGAGATTTATCTTTGTAAGCTATGGCCTCTTTATCTATAAAGTTGCAATTCCAATATTGGCCGTAGAAGACAAATCATAATGATAAAAAAGGCAGTTCCCGTCAGGGCTTCTGTATGTATTTTATGCTAAATTGCATGTTTGAATATTCTTATTTACTATGAATATACCAAGTCCAAGATTTTTTGATCTGTCTATGAATATATATATTCAAAAGAGTTACCCTAGTATTTTTGCCAGCATGGTGATTTTCACTCGGGTACATTTTTTTAAATCAGCCGAGGAGCAAGTGTCTGAGTCCCATTAACAGCAAGGAAACGATGGTTAATTATTAGTTAGATTTGATTACGGTACACAGGGCACAACCAAAAAATAACCCCCTTTTCTGAACATTGCAAGATTTTCTCAGAGTTGACAACAGTGACTCTTAAATGCAGCTTCTGGACTCATTCCAGCTAAGCCTCATGAAGTCAGCTGTACCAGGCTTAAATGAGGTACCAATTCTCCCTCTGTAACTTTAAAAGGAATCTCTTTTACCTGTGTGGCAGGTCTGGGATGTTATGCGAATTATATCTGGAAGGAATCATAACTGATACTACTAAGTAATGAAGTAATGTTAATGTAGGAGTGTGTCCCTGTGTGAGACAGCTAGCCAGAAAATGGTGCAGTTGTGAAGCCTCTCTTTGGACATTCTTCAAAGACGCCAAGGTTTCCTGCAGTCCATTCCTAATGTGAAAGGGAGACAATGCATAAAAAAAAAAAAGACTCCAGTTACTTTGAAAAATAAATTCTTCAATACTTCTTATACTTTATATATGCTTCTATGATTCTTATACAATATAAATAAGTATTAAAGAATGGAAAATGGATCTCCTGCTTTGAATGTCACTTTTAAGACTTTCAGCTTGTAAAGGGAGTTTTATCTTAAGAAATCACAAATCTATTGCTTTTTATGGCTTGTTTTCAGACAAAAGATTTTTTTCATTTTGATGCCAGTTGGAATGCATTGGCAAATTTGCTACTGGACAATGAGAGCAAGAAGAAACAGTAGGTGGCAAAGTTATGTGCTGAAGGAAGGTACTCAAAGAGTGGTTTAACTACATCAGGGATGATGAGAGGGTTTAAATTTCTGTGTTTCTTTTTCCCATCAGGTGTCTCCCCAGAGCAGTATTAGGGGTACTGACAAAAGAGGGTGTTTCAGACACATTTCTCTCCTCAACTTCCTGAATGGGAACTTTAAGCCTTGCTTCCACTCTGCCTGTTATGGATCAAGGTGTTGGACCTCAGCATATATGCAGATAAAGCACTATGGATAAGCTGGGATATTTCACAGGGGTTGGTGAGCCCTCTTTCCTAAATCAAGCTCTTATATTTAAGGTGCTACCATCACCATAGCAAGGTAAGAACAGCGTTTCTTTATCCTAGAATCCCTTTGGGAGTCAGAGGCAGGGTGATTTGCCCAGGTTCACAGAGGAGGAAGCAGGAGGGTAACCAGAGAATTGCACAGAAATCTCACAGATCTGTAGTGGCTACTAAATGTACTTGTCATTTGACTTTTTTTTATCAGCTATATATGTCTCAGGTAGAAACTACCATGTTAATCATGTTATCAGTGATGACAAAAGTAAAGTGTAACTTTCCAGACAATTCCTGTTCTTTTTAAACAATGGCAACTCCCTCTTTGCCTTGTGCAAAAGAAACTGATAAGCATGGAATTTTTCTTCTCTTTCACTCTTCTTATTCAGAAACATGTAGGCACTGAACTGATGTCTATCTGCAGTGGTTTAATATAACTGTTGAGGGCAAGGAGTAAAAAAGAACAAGGACAAAAAATGCTTTTTCTTCAGTCTCTCATAACAGCACTGATGGCAAGTTCTGCTTTAATAGCAAAAGGAACGCTGCTGCTGCCTGTTGAAGCAGAAAGAACACATTGCTGAAGGAAAAAAAAAAATCAATGTAAATTATTTTAAATGTCCTGCACTATATTACTCTGTCAGACAAAACAAATGAAAACAATGCTTTATGTGCTAGAGAAAGGATGTAGCTAAACACAGAAAGGCATGAATTATTTAAAGGCTAATGGATGACAGAAACAATTTAACACAGATGCATATAACTTATGATCTGAGAATTTGCCTTACAAGCTTATATAACATAAAGAAGAGAAGCTGTTAGGAACTAATGCAGAAAGGTGATGTGAAATGATAATGAATGAGAGGGAAAATAAAAGCAAATCAGAAACCAACATGTGCACTGCGGTAAGGGCTGTGCCTTTTGCAAGTCACCTCTTTTGTCACTACCTTTTGAACAGAAGGCTCTGATAGGTCCCAAACTGCGGGACTCTGAGGCCATACTAGCTGAGCAATATGTCCCGTGGGGCAATATGATCCAAGGATGTCTACTTGACAGAGGGCTTTTCAGCTGCAATGTAGGGCTGGGCTATCCTTGCTCTTTTCTGCCTGCAGTCATTCCCCATCACCTCTCTGGCTATGTGAGATGCCATGGTCAAGTGGACAAAAGTGGCACCTTGGTAATCAGTGGTAGATTTGTTCTGTCATGGAGGATGAGAACCAGAGCTGCTTTGCTCCATAATATACAGAAATGTTGTTGCTGTTGAATGAATTCTTAGCAACCTTAAGCTACGCGAGAATGTTTCTGTCCAGGATGTTATAGTCAGCACATCCAGCAGGATGAAAAAACTAGAAAAATGCCTGCTGTAATAAAGAACCCAAAGGCTGCTGCAAAACCACTCAGAAGTTTCTGAAGATGGGGAGCTCTACCCTGTCCAGAGATATGGGAGCTTCCCCATTGCCTCCAAAACACACCTTCAGACAGTTGTGGGGCAATGGATATGTGCCAAATATTTTTAAAAATTGCCTTATGTTTACCAATTTACAAATGGCTACAGTACAGCTGCTTAAAGAACATGCAGTCTGCCTAACAAAGCTACCTTTATTTTATCTTAGTGTGCAAAGAAGAAATTATTTTTTTTAATAAATGGAAGTTTAAACAATCATGTGTAAGTTAGCATGAGTGGTGGTACAGCATAACATTTTTAAAGCAATTGGTTTAACTAAAACAAATATCAGACATCAGAAAAAAATAGGAGTGCCTGTGTCATAGGTGTAACTAATGAAAGAGAAAAGAAAAAATGTAAAAAAGACAATGAAATGGCCCATGGTTGCCCTACTCAGCATGCTTATCACCTGTGCAAGGGCTGTAAGTAAGAATGATACTTGCCCAGTAACATGCATTTGCATGCGTGTATGCTTGATTTTGATGGGTCTACTTGTTAAGTGAAATAGCCTGAGGAAAGCAGCTCTAAAAAGTGCACAAAGCAAGTCACTCACAATATATGTTTGCAATGATAAAAGCTAGTCTGAGTCCCAGGAGTACTCTACATTTTAAAAGAGTTACTAAATATAAGCAGCAGGACAAAGTCTGAATTTTCTAATAAAAATAAAAAAGATGTTCTTCTGGATACCGTGTTATCAATGCCATTTTCATATGCAGCATTGTCAGCCTTACCATATCAAAGCTGTACTTATTTCCAGGATGGCTTTCCATTAATGAAAATTTGTCCTTTTTATTTTTTTTCTGCCGTACTAATTAATGAACTTCCTGACAGAACAGGCATCTCTAGTATGGCCTTTTTAATGTGAGATTTTGCCATACATCGAACTACTGTTTAGTCTGGCATATTTAGCCCAGTTTAGGGTAAGCACATCCATCGCTATTTTCCATCATCTCTCCTAAGACTATGTTTTCTTTTTTTTTGTCTGATTTCTTGGTAGTCATGTTTTCAGGAAGATTATTTTATTTTATTTTATTTTTTTTTAACTTTTTATCCTGACAAATAATTGTATGTAATACAAAGTTTAGTTTTCCTTAGCATGTAAGGTGCACAGGAATCATTCTTTTGCTATTTAAGTATAGCCAGCCATGAAAAAATAAAATGAGACCACACAGTGTTAGTGCTGGGGCTTGCATTTTCATTATATTTATTATTATTTCAGCCTGGCTAGCTCAGCTGGTAGAGCATGGGATTCTTAATCCCAAGATTGTGGGTTCATGGCCCATGTTGGGCACCAAGAAAGGACTGTCATGGGTTAAAACCCAGCCAGCAACTAAACACCATGCAGTTGCTTGCTTGCTCCTCTGTCCACAGTGGGATGAGGAGGAGACCTTAAAAAAAAAAAAAGTAAAATGTAGGTTTATATAGGAACTGTTTAATAACTAAAATAAAATATAATAATAATAATGAAAATTAAGATAACAAAAAGAGAGAAAAAAATACAAGAAAAGACACATGATGCACAATGCAGTTGCTCACCACCTGCTGACTGATGCCCAGACAGTCCTTGGGCAGCGATCAGCCCCTCCTGACCACACCCCCCATTTTATATACTGACTGTGACACTCTATGGTATGGACTATCCCTTTGGCTAGTTCAAGTCAGCTGTCCTGCCCATGCGGCTGCTCGGCTTCTTGTGCACCTGCTCACTGGCAGAGCATGGGAAACTGAAGAATCCGTAATGGGATAAGCACTACTTAGCAACGACTAAAACATCAGCGTGTTATCAACATTATTCGTGCACTAAATCAAAACCACAGCACTGCACCAGCTACTAGGAAGAACATTAACTCTATCCCAGCTGAAATCAGTACATCAGTATTGAAATCTTTCTGAAAGATAAGGTTTAACTCAACTTGAAACTTATTTGAGATACTGTAATTATTTGGTAAGTTACTTTCTCACTTCCTAGTCAGCAGATCAGACTAGACTGTCATAGCAGCTTCTTGGCTGTAAGTGTATGAACATGTAAAAGGTTGCAAAGTCCTTCACAACAACAGCTTCTGAAACAATTTAAGTTATGAAGAAAGAATTGAAGCTGAAGAATATATAGGCTGTGCCTAACTGCCTAGTCTAAACTTTATAATTCCTGGCAGAGTTGAAGTTTTTACTTGGAAAATTTTTTGTCAATCTTTAAACTCCACACAAAACATCTCAGTTTTGTCATGCAATGCTTGCAGTTGGATATATCTCTGCCTGCAAGTGGTAAATATTAGTGTTTGACATATGTGAACTCTCTGCTTAGGAACCAAAGGAAGGAATACTTGAGAGAATGAAAAGTTTAGAGTCATTTCCTCCATGTGGATGGAGATTGGTAGAAAAGGGGGGGGGGGGGGGAGGGGGGATAAAAATAAGCTTCCACTGCTCTTTCCTC
>JANHFX010008704.1:53605-103062 GCA_027560015.1 Chloroceryle amazona
TGCAGTTCCGCCGAAAACAGTGAAGGGAACCCGGCCGGCGCTGTTTCAGTACACGGGCGGCACGGGGGGGGGGAGTTTCAGCGCGGGATTTCCTGGCTAGCTCGGAGGCGCGCCGGGCGGGGCGGGGGGAAGGGGGATTAAAAATAAGCTTCCACTGCTCTCTGCTCACAGTGTCACACTTTCTTAACCCACTAGAATGATCTTGAAAAATTGTATGATAGGGTATTTTTTCCCCAATGGAAAAGCTGGGGAAGGAAGAAGTGAAAATTGGTGTATTTTTATTGAATAAAAAGGAGGATGAATATGAAATAGATGAGTTAGAGGACAAAAGAAAAATGTGCACAGAGCACCTGTGCTCATAGGGAGAGTGGCATCTGAACTATGATAAAATATCAAAACTCAATGAAAAAAACAAAATAAACCAACCAAACAACAAAACCCAAAACAAACAAACAAACCACCACCAAAAAAAACCAACCTACCTGGAAAACAGTAGGAAGAACCAAACTGCAGTTTTTATAAACTACTGAAAGTATTGAGGAAGCTGCAGGGCTGTTAAAACAATAGGGAATTTTGGGTTTTATTATTGGACTATCCATTAAAATTTGAGACATCACTGTAGTTTCTATGTTTTTTAACAGATCTGAGCTGATTCTCCCTATGTGCAGTACAGATTCAGACTTCAGAATTTATTGTTCTCCTATGAGATTGACAGAGGTAAAAGAAAAATAGCTCTTTGACAGAATAAATTAACATTTGACAATTTATAACTTAACCTTAGGTATAATGATATGATTCAGAATTAAAAAGAAAATAAATTACTATTCTGGTTTATGTTCTAAATTTTCCAAGGTGAATGCATCAGACCAAATTCATTCCTAGTTCAATCCACAGGCTTTCACTGACTTACACAAGAGATTAATTAAACAGCTTAAAGCCTTCGAGTTTCACAGGCTAAAGAGAATTTCCTGTCTCAAGAATGAGTGATTTTCTTGTATTCTCACCCTTAGAGTGGAAAATTCAATTGGTGATGGACGTGGCATATAGGGAGATAGGGATGGTGAACAGTGAAAGGTCAGTGGGAATTCTGGTAGGATGAGAAAGGGATGGGAAGGGTCAATAGAGGTCTGTGGAAATGAGGGTAAGGGTTCAAGGTCAACCAGGTGGATTGGGGTGGTTAGGGTGAGGAAATGTTTGTGTTTTTTTTTTTTGTTTCACAGCCAGTGTACTCTTTGGTCATGTGAGAGCCTCTGCATATCTACTTCTCCTGCTTCTCCCATTTTCCCCAAGTTTGGGTCTCTACCTACAGCCCACCTTCAACCTGCAATCTAATGCCACCACCCTTTCACCTGTCTCCCTCCAGTCTCTTTGTGGAACCAGTTCTCATCTGTGTGTTCATCACAGTTTGATGTTGTGCAAATGGGATTAAGAAAGGTAAGGGGAAAAGGGTTGGGATGGAGATATGTCTGGGACTGGTTTGAGCAATGGCTGCTTCAGGAAGGAAAAGGTAGAAAAGGGAAATGCATGACTGGATGCTTCTTCAGATACCATGGTTTCTTCACCTGGGGAAATTCTGTTTTCAGCAGTATCTGCCACTCCAGTCATCATAACTCCTCTGTGTGAGGCAGCAACCTGATTAGGGCCTACCTAGTTAGACCAAGGTGCTTGCGTTTGATCAATGCATCTGTTGTAGTCAGTTTCAATTGTAAGAATATTTCAACCACTGTGAAATACAGAATCAGGAACAAACACAAGTATATTGGCCGGTGATACTATAAGAGAGTGAAGAAATATATTTCCCCTCTTTATGCACAGACTGTAAGGTCGATGTTCTGGTGGTTGTCACTCTGATTTTGAACTCAGTTTTAGACAAGAATATGAGTTTTCAAATGGCTGTGATATTCCCTAGCAGTCCACTTTGTTATTTTTCTCTGCTTATTAGAGTTGGTCTTTCAGGAAGCTAGGGCAAATGGGTCCTCTGTCACCTGCCAGCTTTCACAGATCAAGCACTAACACTGCTTGTTGCCAGTGCAATTTAAAGTCAACATCTCCCCCTCAATTTGAACACCGCGGAACAACATAGCTGGAAGATTTTACTCTGGGTGGCTTTGTGCAACCATTGCCATTTAACTTATATGTCTCCTAATCTTGTTTTTTATAAATGAGGGGCATAATCAATTAAATCCTTAACTAAGGCTTAGATCCAGAAGGCCTGGACCACTAACATCCATCATCATTAAAATCTACAGACATATACCCATTGCCCCTAGTACTGAAGAAACAGGAAATTCTACGTAAGATGAGACTCAGAAGTTGTATCCAGGCTTCTAGGGGACATCTTCCCTTAACCATATGCAAACTCTTTGGGTTTGAGTCATAGATATTTCAAAATTTCCTTGAAAGTAGGAACCAAGTATAATCATCTATACTCAGGTACCAGGTACCAGCCTTCATAACGCATCCATTAAAGAAATGTTCCTTATTCCAATAGAAAGCCCATTGCCACTCCTTTTAAGCAGGCAAACCAATAGTACTCTGCAACTGTTCCTTTGGCTGAAATCAATATTGAACTGAATTAAGTATGTAAGAGGAACAAAGGCTGAGTAGTTGAAAAAAATATTTTTATTTAAATCTAAAAGCTTTCCAGGGATTTTAGATGTTGTTAATGTAATTTCTTTGTGTGGGAGAGTGGAACAAAAGGCTGCCCAAATTCTTTTTTGTTTGGCAAAACTGGAAGGTAGATTTATGAATAGCAAAAAATCTTGTATGGAAGAATTCTTGAAAATACTACAGAGACATAGTATTATGTGCTTAGAAGTTTCACCTTGGTTTTGAATGTAGGCCTCAGGTCATTAATTCTAAACAAAATGTGAGCTGCCATTGGAAATGCTTCCACTGACTATTAAAAAAACCTACATCTGTATCAAGAATGAATACTCAGTACCACTTCAGCCATGTACAAATCGATTGAGGTTATAGTATTTCTTGCAGTCATTTTCTTCAAGCCTCATTCAAGACCTATTTGTATTTTAGGAGAGTACAAAACCTTTAATTAAGACAATATAGGGTTTTAGTTTGCCCCCAAGTATAACTAAAATGAAAATATTTGGTTTATTTGTTTTTAAAGCAACGGCCTTAGTCAGAGATCACAGGTAATAGGTAATGTATTGTTCAGTGTGGTTTTGTCACCCCGACTCAGCTGTTGTTAGGGAGAATGTGATACAGTGTTGCCTACTATCTGTCTATCTACACTAGACTGTTGGCCAGCTAAAAACTAGAGCTGAGGGATGGCTATGTTGAACATTACACTGATTTGTTTTGTGCTGGTTTTGTCTTCTGAGATGTATACAGCTCTTAATTTCATGATAAATCATCAAACATTGGACTGTAACAGATATTTATACCTGACTATATCTGTGCCATCAGCAATCACATTAATTGGAACATAATAAGAGCAGATAGTCTGGACAGGTTATAAACAAGGCTTCATGAGATAAGTGTGCATGTTCCAGATATTACACACACACTCTGGTGTTGCTTTCTGCACAAGTGACTGACTGTAATTCCTGGACTTCTCTGGAAAGTGATACATCAAGATGTGTGAATGTGTGGAACACCTGAGGGAGAGGAAATGAGCAATACCGTAGTGCAAAGAAAGATACCCTGACATTCTGGAAGAGTTATAAATATATGTGTGAAGGACATTTGGAAATAAAATACCCTTGGCTACCTTTTTCACACTTGTGTAGGTATTTCTAGAAGAAGAATAGTGATGAGTATGGGATCAATGATGAGATAAAATGACAAAGTGTCAATGAACCCCTCAAATTTGGCTCTTTAAAGGTCAGAAACTTTTTAACATTAGAACATTGAAGGACTGGAAATAGTATAGCACAGACTATAAATCCTCTAGCAGAAGCCTGAAGAAAGCTATAAAAAAATCAGTGTTACAACATACATATGATTGAATTTCAATGAATCATCATTTTATAGTTGCCATAACATGAATTCTCAACCTTCCTCTGAAATTGAAGGTTAAGAGTGATCCACTCTTACATTTCCCTGATGTTTATTTAGAAGTCTGAAAACAACATAAAGAAAAGCAGAAAAATAAAGGAGACATACTCAAATCTGTGTAAGATAATGTGGCAACAATTGTTCTGCTATACATATATAGTTAAGCAGAAGAAAAAAAAAAACAAACCAAACCTCAAATTATTGCTATCCTGCATTCCATTAGTGTAACAATCCAGGCTGCCTTTCTTTGGTAGCTGTAGCATTATACAGAATATACCTAAACAACATATCCAAAATTTTTAGAGCTAGAAGTATTTTTGATTTTATTTTTGAAGTGACTAGCTCAAGCTTTGATTTCACCCTGCAACTGATTGGTTCATGATATGGCACCAAGACTTCAAACAGAATTCTGGAAAGCAAAAAAAATGATAATGTAATGAAGGCTCTTACAGCTCTATGAGCTTTAACTTCTGGCTGGAGGTATAACTGGTGATCTAGCAACAGTGCTGAACTTTCCAACATCAGGAAGTTTCACATGCCAGTTGACTGCTATTTTCCTGTGCTAAATCAATAGTCATGCATCTTGTAGTTAAAAATACTTTCATAAGATTGGTAACTAATATTTTATTTACAGTAGTTTTATTATTGTAAATAATAATAGTTACATGCAGTGTATGAGATATGTAATATGTATTACAGGGCTAACTGAGGAGGTGGCTATTTTTCTAATCAAATGAAAAATTGATTGTACCATTCTGTTTGGCTACAAATAAAAATTTAATAAACTTATGAAATATAAACTCATTTACATTCATAGCACAGAAGAGTGAAGGGAGAAAGGATTAGTGCATTACCGGCCTCCAAATGGGATTTAGGGTCTACAGTCCATTTTCTGATTTTAACACTGACTTCTGCTGTATCATCAAATATCTCCCAAAGATATTTGACATCAAGCTAAATCAAATTATATTTTTAGGGGTTCAGCTGTAACACTTTAAAAGTATTTTGGTGTGCAGGGTAACAAGAACTACCTGAGTACATACATCAGGCAGAGTAATAATAATAAATATCAATGTCAGAAACTCTGCACTGCCTCCTCTTGATAACATGGCCCAGGTAACAACAGATGATCTTGCAGATATGTGAATATAAACCTTGTATATTAAGAGAACAACAAAACTTGTCTGTTCTGAAATTATGTTTGCCCTAAAACTCATAACATAAACATGAAACTAACAGTGACAGATTTTGCTTCCAATTCCTGTCACAGTTTATGGTCAGGGAAGCCCGCTAGGCCTGTAACAGATGCTCTCTGTTAAGCCCCCTCCCTCTCCAAAGGGGAATAAGGGAGAGAGACATCCATTAGAAAAGGGAACTAGAACAGCTTTAATGAAAATAATAACAATAAAAATGGAATATGTGAAAAACTAGTATTGAACCCAACCCCCCCCCCCCCTTGGCAGCTACCTCGCTGTCACCACTGATGTTGTGGAGCAGGCACTGGGAGAGTCCCAGACTGGGCCCAGTGGGAGATGGGAACTTTGTTCATGAGCTAGGTTCTGGTACTGGATACACACAGATCAAGATCGAAGTCCAGGTCTTAACCCTTACAACTAAAAAACAAATTGAAAAGATAGCTGCTCAAAGAACAGAACAAAAAAGGTTAAAAATAAAAATGCAAGGATTTCTTCTGTATGTTGCAATTAATTATACCTGTGCAGTCAAGATATGCTATTGATAAAGTTACTTCAAAACTCTCTTTTGCAAGCTGAGATATGCCACCAACTAGCAGTCAGGACAGTCCTGGCTTGAGTCTGCTGTGAAGTTTTTATGCCAATTTACTTTCTCAGAGTATGAACCAGTGATAGAGGAAAAATAACAAAGTATTGACTTTGATATCACATTTATATGGAACCTGTTGTCTGAAATTCTTTTGTTCCATTGTACTAGTTCTATAAACATAAAAGCAAGAAGAAACTTTCCTGAGCAAGCTGCTCTGTGCTGGGCTTTGTGCAAATGAAGCCCAGACCTTGCACATGCAAGTGAAGAGTGCTGTGATGGTTTGGCTTCTGCCCTCAGGTCTGAGTGTAATGTGTATACATGCTGTGGCAGTCCCTCTGACATTCAGTACGGGCTGTAGTATTGCCTGCCAGTTACGATGTTGTTGGGGGCAGTACATGGGGTTGCTGAGGCACAAGTGCTCTGCTGTAGGGAAGCCTTCTCACTGGCAACAGGATCTGAAAGCCGTATGGCTTTTGGAGAGTAGCTTCTTTACATAACGTTTTCCACGTGATGTACATATCAGTTCAGAGTGCATTGCACTGATGGTCACTATCGCCATACTTCTGTGGTATGGAATTCCTGTAAAGTGCACTGTATCGTTCAATTATCAAAATTCATGTTACAATGGGATACCTAAGAGAAAAATACAGTTTAGAGGTAACCATTACAGATTTTGGCCATACTAATGTGACTGGGCTCACTTGACGGGTAAGTTCTTGTTGTACGTATTTAGGAGGTACACTGTAGCTAGTTTAGTAGGCCTTTGTGGTTTCAGACCTCATGCGATGTTGAGTGTCATGGAGGCACTCACAAACCAAACAGCAGCCACTAACCAAAATGGGGGTTTACTGCAACCAGAGTAGCCCAGAGCTCCTTCGGCCCAAGCACAAGTTCAGATGTCTTTTGGGAATTAACTACTACACAACTGATTCCTGAACCAAAATGTGCACACACTCACTCATCAAGGGGAAGCCTCCCACACCAGAGTGCCCAAGACACCACTCACCCAAAGGTGTGTGTGTGGGAAGGGGGCGTTAGGGGGGTGGGCAAGGCCCACTCAATCCATGGAGACTCCCTCAATCCATGGAAGTGTCCTTGGGTGGTGCGTCCAAGGGGAGGGTCTGACTGCCAGGCCTGCTGCTCTGGGAAGAAACAACTCATATGGCTTTTAGGCAGGACCCCAGTTATACCCCAGTCAAGGGTGCACTGTGGTCATCGTGGTTGGTTGAGGACACAAGCCCAGAGAAAACAGAGACAGGGCAGCTGGAAAGAGGGAAGAACTATGGTAGGAAGAAAACTAAAAAAATCACCAATAAGTCTGCATTAGCTTAATCACAGTAATCATGGAATAACCTTGACAGAAAAGCCAAATTTCCTGAGATGAAGAAACTACAGCAACTACAAAAACGTCCTGCTACACCCCGAACTTAATCGCAACTAGTGGCAATAGAAAGAAGGACTGAGAGTGTTTGTGTCCTCTAATGACTGTGTGTAGAAAAATACATCACAGCAGAGTTGAAAGGTGTCCATGGGGGCATATATCATGCAGTACATTTACATTGCAATTTTGTTCTCCTCATGCTTTTTTGTATTGGAGGGAGAAGAACAGCTGACAACTTTTATACCAGGACCAGATTCTACATTGATATACATGTATTCTATTTGTTATCTATCAGTAAAGCAAATGCTGCAAAGAGCTTGACGTCTGTTGGACAGTATGTGCAGGAATCTGGGTTACTCATATCTTTTGGGCCTCGTTCAGCTAAGTAATAGACCTTTTATTAAAGTCTAGTTATAGCAAACCTGTCAGTTTCTGAAGACATGAAGCTAAAAGTCCCATGACTTTAGTGACCTGAGAATTGCAATAGGTAATCGCCAGGAAATGCAATTATCTGAAATATCTGCTTATAATAAAAGTGAGTAGATAAAAAAGGAGGAATTATGGTTTCATACATTTATTACACTTTATAGACACAAGTGGTGAATTTTATGAATCAGGTCATCAGTACATTTGGTTACTTCTCCTTGTATGAAAACCTTATTAACATTATCATTTTTATTGTTTTTAAGTAAAGCTGGATCATGATTAGGTCCTGTGTATGTATGACCCCTTCTTATTCAATAGATTTGGTTCCCTGTTTAGCTTATCTAGATACATGGTTAAGTAGGATGGGCTTGTAATAATCTGTTTGCTCCAGGCAGCACATTCTGCCAAGGCAGTAACAGTGAGTGAGCTGGATTAAACCCCTGCTCACACCTCATCAGTAGCTTGTTCCCTGCAACCCACTTCCTGGACGACTGTTAGATGTGAGCAAATCCACCGAGGGCAATCAAAATGCACAGGTATTATTCGAGGCAGAAGAGGGAAACAGTTTGCTTGCCCAGACCTCTGACATCAGTGTTTATCCTTATGCAACCTATGTTACTGGAGCTGATGCAGAGGGAGAAAAACAGTCATATTGACCTTCAAGGCTAAGCAATAATTTTTCCAGGCTAATATTTAATCAAAGATACAATTAAGTTCATATCCTATAAAACAAAATAATTATGTTTGGAATTATCAGGAACAAAATATATGGTTACTCACAATGACACATTTACTAGACACTTTGTATTATGACCCTATATTAGTTCATGATGATAATTTCTAAAGAATTTTTTTTTTTTTTTTTTTATTTGCTTCTTATCAAGTTACAGCTGTGTGGCTCACTGCATCTCATTTGAAGTTGTCAACATAACTCTTGGCCATATTCATTCATGGTGTGAGCCTGATACAAATATGAATTTGGCTTAGTATGCTGCTGCACCTTTTTTTTTTGAAATAGTTTAAGATACACCTCAAAGGCTTCTATCAGAAAGCCAAATAATGCCAGGATGGGAGTCCACAAAGACTTAGAGGGTATTTTTTTTGTGCTTTTCTTTCACAAGTAGCCACCACTAGTAAGCCATAAAGACAGACAATTTTATGTATCATGTGTATCACATATTTGACAGCCTTGTAAAAAAGAAAAGAAAGTGAGAAATTAAATGGGCAGCACAATATAAAGTCAACACTGCTTAATTTATATACAAAGAAAAAAAAGGATTTCTAATGTGATGGCTGGCCACTGTCAAAAGATAAAAGGATTTGATTATAATATGCAACAAAGTAGCTATAATTTTTGTTAATGTATTTTAAATTAGTAGACTTTTCCTTAATTTTCCCTTATTTTGTTTTCTTTTTTGTTTTGATGAAGCTTTTACAGAATTCAAGAGCTGAATTCCTTCCAGATATTTTTTTTTCCCTTGTATTCTATTTAACTAAAGAGAGAGATTCCATTTTATGGGAAACTAACCAATTTAGAGGTTTATTTAGCTATCTGTAAGTCCATAAATGAATGCAGCATTTTCTTTGCCCTACTTCTTAATCATCTATATGCCAGATGCATTATATCACTTCCTGTTCCAGTGAAATGAAATGGAATTTTTTTTTTTTTAATTTAATTCCAATTTGTCATCAGTGCAGCAGTCCTGGAGCATTAGAAGTCCATCTCCTTTTAGTTATTGTAGTTTGATTATCACCCATTGTTTAGAAACAACTTCTGCAATACCCAGGGCTGCAATATGGATCCCCATTCAAGTGTTAACTAGACTATCTTGGACTCAATTAGTACGGTTGACAAATTAAATTGGCAACATTTTGAATTTCATTTCAGAGCAATGGAAATAAAGTGACTTTTGCTGGTCAATACAAGGAAAAATCTTACAGGGAAAGACTAGCTCTCTTCTGTGTTGAGCTAAAAGACTAACCCTTGGATTACAATGTTTGGAAACGAGCTACGTGAGTTATTGACAGTAAAATACATTGCCAATGGGTCTTGAAGAACTCCGTTTGTAGGCAGTACTTCAGGATTTCTCTCAGAGCTGTTGTCCTATATAGAGATCTCATTACTTTCTGGCACATCTGCAAGGATGGAAATAGAGAATGTTCAGATTTGTTGTTGCTGCTCAAATTACATTTGGATGTTTGAGGCTGATATTGAATCGGATATTGCTTTCTCCTGGTGTTTCTACCCACACTTTTCTTGTGTGCATTTGGAAACGTATGCTGATCTGTGCTTGGAGCTGTGAGTTTAGCTGCAGTTGGTCATGGCGCTGTATTTATATCACTGTCTGGAAGAATTAGTCAACTGAACCCTGTGGAATGGGGGGAACAGAAGCAGCAGCCCATTATGCCGGAACCCGCATGCATCTGTAACCTGTTGACTGTGCTTGCACAGAGATAACTTTAACGTTTCTGGAGATACCTGCTGGGATGATATTGTGTCCCCATTAGATGATCAAGTAGACTTTATGGCAAAAGAAACATCTGGGATAGCACTTGAACATTAAGTCTGTAACCACATAGCAGTTGTATCAGTGACGGAGGGCTTGCACGAATGTTAGTATATGCCTTTTGATTGCCCTGGTGCTTGGGACACCAGAAACCACAGCATTGTTTCTGGTGAGGCTGGGCATCAGGGGCTTTAATTCTAGCCTTCCTTGTCCCATGGCCTCTGTTTGGCCATTGCCTCTCAGGGCATGAATGGTATGCTCTGCAAGATGAGCTGAAGCCTGCAGACATGATGTCGGAGAGCTGAAAAATGTGGCGCAGGGCTTTGGGTGGGTCTTTAGCTTTTTTTTATACTTCCAAGGAGTCATGTTGCTGCACATGCTCTTGCTTTCTAGATCTGTACAGGTTCACAAGCACTGTGACAGCATGTCTGGTGAAGGAGAGGAGTTTCTTATGAGGCCAAGTTGCTGCTGTGCCTCTTCCTGGCAGTAGAACTGGTGTGTGTTTAGGTTAGTCCTCCACCTCGCAGGATGACACATGGTAACAAGTGAGCAGGTATAGGTTTCCTTTGCCTGTGTTTCAATTCAGATGCAGGTATGAGATGCAGGGTGTCTGTGATTTCACCAGCCTGAGGCTGTGCTGACTTGATTTTAGGAGGTCATTTGTGTAATGGCTGTATAATGACACAGGGTTTGACCTCTCCTTTAGAGGAGTTACCGGGTCTCCATTACAATTCAGGTTTAAGAGTAAGGATTTTTAAATTATGTTACGGTGATTAAGTGTGCATATTAAATTTGTGCTGTTGTCCCCTCAGCCCTATGAAGAAGGGTATGTGAACCTTCACATTTTGAATTTTATCAAATTGAACATTTCTGGTCTAGATAGCACTGAAACAAGAATCAGAGAAAAGAAACTGTAAGTAGACAGAAAATTTTCTTCCACCTCTTTCCAACAGAAAAAAGTTTTTTGACCTTTCTTTGTGCATGGCTGGTCTGCTTTCTGTTCTCTTTTCCAGTGCTATGCCAGTAAGTCTGATATTGGATGGACACGAGGGATTCGAGTCTTGCCAAGGTCATTCCTGAGGGTTAGCAACAGGAAGTTCAGTTTGCATAGCCATTTATTACTGATTTTATGTGGCCAATGATGAAGTAGGGGTGCTTCATTTCCACCAGTAAAACCACCACCACCACTAGAAATGACAGTGTGTTGGAAAAGCACATTTTATGCCTTGTGGGTTTCTGTGTTTTTCTGTGACAGAGCAGAGGTGGTGAATGATGTCAGGGGTGTTGTACCCTTGAGACAGGTGAGCTGGTAGCATGTGCTTCCCCCTTCCAGCCTCTTCTTGCCTTTGCTCAAGCTGATGACCAGTTGTCAGCTGCTTTCCCGGCAAACTCCCAGCAAACACTTTACCAACTGCTTGTTTTGTAAGGATGTGCTCATTTCCACAGCAACCTATTCCCTCATCAATGTCTGTGTGAACAGGCATCAGAACAGAAATTTCCCTGTGTGAGCTGGATTTCTGTTTTCTCTTCTAAAGCAATCACATGTTTCAACGCAGGGATCTTTATTGGTTGCTGGCAATGTTTCCCTGTAAGGGATTGTGTCTCTGCCAAAGTCATATATAAACATGACATGAATTATCATCCTGAGTAAAGTTGTGTATTGGGTTACATAACCACTTAAAAGCAAAAGAGCAACAGCTAAAGCAGCACATATTTATGAGCAGTATTTCATGGCATTAGTTCCATTTAGGCTGTTCCATTAGACGCCTAATCTGCTCTATATTTTCAAGAATGCTGTGCTAATGTCATCCAATAATTCTCATTTCAAAACTACCAGCACACCCTCCTCCGGCCTTTTGGATAATCACTGTGTTAAAGATTTCTTTCCTTTCAAGTACTGTAATGAATTAGTTGATGGTTTTTTTATTGGGGTTGTTTGTTTTGGTTGGGTTTATTATTTTTTTGAAGTCGTGAGCTACAACAGGACTGGCTGCTGTGTAGGGGCAGAGGAGAAGCTGTCCTGCAGGTTACAATAACTGATATATCTTCTCTAAAGGAAGAAAGCAGGAAATGAACCAGTTGAAGTTAATTTGGGTATTCACAAGTTTCAATATGGTGGCTGAACATACCACAAAATTCTCCTCTTTCTCTGTAGATGTGCATCCCTTTGCACACCCTAGGATGTGTAAGTCAGTTGAAGCACTCTATTTTTGGGCACTTCAGTAGTCAATGGCTCTTAACATTTTCCATATTCCAATTTAATGTCAGTCAGAGGGAACTAAAGCTTTGTCACAGAAACAGTAATTTTCAGATCTAGCTTTTCCAGGATGCTCTTCATTCAATCACTGAGGTCAATGAGATGGTTAATGAAGATGTTTATTGGTGTATTTAAATATTATTCCCTTCTTTTTTTTCCCTTCCACATTTGGAAATTTTTTTGACTAAAATGTGTAAAATAACATCAGTGTTTTATATATTTACCTGTAAGTTTTTATTAATGTTTACATGCCACTTCCAAGTGTTTCCTTATATAACTTTCAATATTTGAAATATATCCAGTGGTTTTAGTGCTGATGTCAAAGATTAATTAATTAGATATAGAAAATCAATTTCAAAACATCTGAAATGCTTTTTATGGATAATACACAGCACAATCGGCTGGCATCCCACATGGAATGTAATCATCAAGGAAAAAAACAGTAGTGCTATGAACCCCCCCCCATTAGTATTTTTAAACCTAATGAAAAAAAGTTTCTCTTTTCTGTATGTTTTAGGCTGCTTATTATAACTTCATGAAAAATAGAAGGCATCTTCTCCTTTATCCAGATCAAATGTACAGCTGTCTATTTAACACTCAGAATCATTCCACAACAGTTTTCACAAAAATTTATTAGTGTTAAGAGATACGGTGTGGAAAATTGACAGACTTGCTGTGTCAGAATATAGGGTGACCATGAGTCAGCAGAAAAAAGCTGAGTCCAGGCTTGAGTAGGAACAGGAGCTTAAGCAAAGTGTTGATCTTGTACCAGGCTCCATCAAGGGCAGGAGCTGAGCAACTTGCTTACCTGGCCCAAGTACAGGACATATGTAGTGGTTTGCAGTGGAACACTTGGATAAGGCCAGGCACGAATTGGTAACATCTGAGGTGAAGGTCTCACGTCCTGATGTTGCTTCAGTGAAGCTGAAAGAACAGCTTCACCTTTGTATTTTATGCTGGCCTCACCCATCTTTTGATCGACAACACCGCAAGTCTTGTTAAAAGCATATGAACATATGATATCAAATTCAGTCTTAGTTAAGGTTATAAATCTGGTCCCCTGCCAATACCTCACTGAGAGGAGATGCTCCATTGGCTGCTGGCTGGATCGACAGGTCTGTCCGTTCTCCTTTCCCTGGTAGCAGGCTCACGTCGTTTGGTAAGCAATTGAGCCTCTGCTATTTCACAGAGGATACCCAGGTGAATTATTAAGATAGAGTAATCAGTTTAGGATATTTAGCACTAATGTACTGCGTTTATCAGTGGCAATTCTGAATCTGTCATGTCTCTTGCTTAAACTAGTTTTGACTTTGTGAAATTGCCTCATTAAAAGCCCTTGACAGGGCTCTGAAACAAGGTGGCTACCCCAGCCACCTTGCAGACTCATACTCTTAACGCGACATTTGGTAAAGAGTATTGTTTTTCTGAGTGTGGTTTTACTATTTTTTTTCCCATTTCCATGTATAGTAACTGACACTCTCTCAAAGCCAAAGTACTGTAGCTTATTCAATCTAGCAACAGTTGACATAACTTTTAGTAAAAACACTGTCTACAAACCTCAATTTTGTGTATACACTATCTTAGCAGTAGAAAAACTGACAATAGGCAGTGGCTGCAGAGAAGACATAGACTGGACAAATAAAAGCTCCATCCATCATCTAGTTCCCAAAGTAGAAGGTGACTGTGCTACACCCATTGTAATAGATGGCGGCTAGACTAGCACCTAGAAAGTCAGGGAATAGCATACAGTGAAGCAGAGCATTTCCACATTAGCTCCAGGAATCAAATTACCAAGCAAATGTATACCTAAATCTATATATTGGAGGACTGTATTCCTGATGATGAGGCTGATGAAAAATGACATGATGTACAAGGCAAGGGTGTTTTATGCATAGGCTGTTGCTAGTAAAATAGCACCATATGTGAGAAAATCCATGTCTTAACAATTTTGGGAACGCAGCATCTCTGACTGAAGTATATGTTTGTGTCAGCAACATAACATGAAACTGCTTCTTACAAATACAAGTTCAAATGCCACCTCTAGATCAGAATCCAGGACCCAGCACACCCCTTGTCCCTTGGCATAGACCTTTTACAACTGGGCACTGACTAACCCTGTCCCATGTTCTCTCGCTCTTTTGCGGCCAAAGAATCTTGCATCTTTTCTGCACTGGGGTGGGGGGGCAGCTTCTGTAGAAAGATGTTGGGGAAGCTTAATGTGTATACCATTAGCTGTAATGAGAATTCACATGCCTCCCAGGCTGACCACTGCATCTATCACCTCATGGCCAAATGTTATAATTGCAAGGCTTAGTCTCTTAGAGGGGTCAGACATCACCATTAGCACTGAGTGTAGGTGGAGATGGTTGCTGAACTCTCTGCTGTGATCATTGCTCTTGGCAAGTGTTAAAGATACAACATGTGCTCCTCATTGCTTTGACCGTTAACATCAGAGGATAACTCAGCTAAAGCTCCTCATAAATGTCAAACAACTTTACATAACTAAAATCACTTCACTAAGGAAAATTTACAACCTTAGCTAAAATTTTAGATGTTGTGTCTTTTCTAAAAGTTTGATTGTCAGCTTCTACCAGGCACCTATTCATGTCTGTTTCTCTCTAGGCAGCAGCCTGCAGACCTTGTCAAGCCCAGAGCACTTGCCACCTTTCACTATTACCACTTGCACCTCAGACAAGAAGGAAAAAGTACTGGGAGAACCTGTCAGGTACTTATAGCAGGATGCACTTTGGTGCTGCAGGAGACACAGAATGAAATAGAATTAAATGACTTTGTGTCATCTTTTATGCTAACAGAGTGCTCGTGTTCTACTGTTATCCACATTGTTCACTGCTCTATGCCTTGCTCTGAGAAAATACTTGAAATAAAAAATGCATCATTGACAGCAGCTGGAAGAAGTGGGTGTGTGTGAGGGGATGCAAGTGTGCATGTATACAGCTGCAGGGCACCATCCTGCACAGAAACAAGGCTGTGCTCACACTTCCTATCTCATCCTGATGCACTTTCCTTGAGGGATGCTGAGGATACCATTTGCTTATTCTCAGTGTGACAAGGCAGGTGGTGGCATGAGGTCATCCTCATTTTCTGGAGAGAGGAAGTCTTAGTGAGGCAGCCACTGCCTCTTAGCTATCCAGACAGAAATGGCACCTGCAGTCTCCTCCAAGCATCTCCTGCCCTGACTTCTCCCTGGACCCCAGCCCACGATGGAGAGTGGCTGTAGCTGGGGTGATGTCTTAGCCCAGAGGCCAATGAGCACTGGAGGTAATTTCATCTAGTGACACTGCAGCTGCACATGGTTTATGTTTTACAGACTTGTTTTCAGTCACACTCCATTTGTAACTTGTACTGACAGACATTTTGCCACTAAAATAGGGGTGTGTGATGTGATCCTCATGTTCTCATGGGCAAGGTAGAGCTGAGAAGCTTTAAGCTGAGAAGTTTAGATAAAAGGCCACCATTGCTGATGTGTAGTCAAATCACAAAATCATAAAGGTTGGAAAAGACCTCCAAGATCATCTAGTCCAACCATCTACCTAACAATATCATAACCACTAAGCCATGTCCTGAAGTGCCACGTCTAAACGTTTTGGGTTTTTTTTTTTAACATCTCAAGGGATAGTAACTCCACCACCTCCTGGGGCAATCTGTTCTAATGCCTCACCACTCTTTCAGTATAGAAATTTTTCCCAATGTATAGTCTAAACCTCCCCTGGCACAATTTAAGCCCATTACCTTTCATCCTATTGCTAGTTACATGGAAGAAGAGACCAACATCCATCTCAATACAACCTCTGTTGTGACAATTGTATCACATCTGCTATTTCCTAAACCAAAATTCAATGACTTATTGAAATTTGTAAAAGAATGACCTAGTAATCAAAACAGAAGTCCAAAAAAAGCTGGACAGGGAGAAGTAATGAGGAAACATTGTGCCCTTACAAGCAGCAATGAATAAAACAACCTTTTTTTTTTTTTTAATAACAGCTACTCCAAAGGAAATAATGCAAACTGCATGGGAACAGTATCCCTAAACACTTTCTTCCCAGAGAGATGACAGAGAAGTAGGCATTTATAATTAATTAATTGGGCAAAACCATCTGCTTAGTTAAATGGATGTAATTAAAAACAATGTCTTGATGCCTGCTTTTAATGTCCTTTTGCTGCTTAAAACCCAGTGATCTAGGACAATATGAGACAAGTTTTCCACTGAACAGACCAGTAGATTTTTGACCAAAGTGTCTAAGCAAAAAGTTTCCAAGAGATTCATTCTTTAACTAGCTAACTCCCATGAACAGAATTCAGTCAATAACAGGAATATCTACCTTCAGATAGTTGTATTAACTAGAACCTGCACATGGAAGAAAAAAAAATTGAGTTTTCTTCAGATTGACACTTAATTTAAGTGACACTGAAAGTGGTAATTTTGTCATACAATTCACGACTTAGAGGATTGCAAGAAAACAAAGTAGTGTGGAAGCACAGTTAGAGCAGAGGTGGAGAAGAACCAAAGATAATAATAAAAAAATGAGGCAGGAGATAGATATTGGAAAATTTTGCAGGAGGCAGAGGATTGCATTGAAAAGTGTGAAAAATCCTGAAAAAGACCCTGGTGTCAGTATGACACATATTGAAATGATCTGTGCACAGGTGAGCACCTACACCCTGGAGGAGAGGTTGGGAGCGAACTGTGTCAGGAGGTGAGATTCTCTCCCTGTCAGAAAGATACTTTATTCCATTGGGCATCCTCAACTGTTTTCATCTCAATTCAAAATTAAATTGTTGAGAAACCCTCTTAAGATTTGACAATAAGCTGACAGTTAAAGGCCAGCTCTATAGATTATGATATTGTCTAAATCAAGTCAAATCAGACCTCAGACTTGAATATTTTATTAGTGCTCCAGCTAAAGATATTGGCTGTTTTGGATAAAATTAATCTCATTTGTGCCTTTCAGTGTTGTGCAAGCTGCATCCTGCTTTGTCACATTTGGCTTCTGGTAAAGCAATACTGGCACGCTGTTCCAACTCAAAAAGCTGCCTGTGGTTCAAGCTTTTTTCCCTAAGGAGTGACATAAATCCTCCATGAGGTGAAATATGGACTCCTGCAGATTTAGACAGAAGCTAGTGATATTGATGACATTGCAGATTTGCAAAGGATGGAGCTAGACAAGAAGGAAGACCTCACGGGTTCCTCTTCAGTGCCACTGGCACATGTACTGATGGTCTCAAGGCTGTACGTAAGTTTTCTATAGAAAATCAGGGAATACCGACAGACGTCCCCTCCTGCATTTTTTCCTTCTCCTCCTCTTACTCCAAAAAATACCCCAACCCTCCAAAAAAACAACACCCAAACTCAACTTACCATTACATCCATAAAGAAAAGCAGTAGCAGGTATCAATTCATGAAGTCTCTGTCTAAAACATGAGAATTAGGGTGAAAGCTACATTATTGCTCAGTAGCATTTCATTCTGGAGGTTTTAGGCTTCAAGCTTCAAATCATTCTCTGCCAGAAGGCCCACATGTATAAGGATTCCAAAGATTTTACTCTGGACAGCAGTGTTTGCTGCTCTTCTTTCTCCTCACTGGAAGCAATAAAATCCCTAAGAGCAAAAATGTTGGTCTGAGCCAAATTGATATTCTATTCCAGTTCTTCTCATAATGGCTAATACTATGGCTGTAGGCACTATGATTTTGCAAGCTGGGATACCTTCTATGTGTCTGACAAATCTTGTCTTTATACAAAGCTTTGTTGCTGGTGTCAGAAAATGACATAGTCATTGCTTCCTCCACTGGATGCACTCAAAGTGAAATTTTCCTTCCACGGTCTGTGAGTTGGAACATGAACCAATGTGAGGTACTCTGCAAGTTCTAGTCACCCACCTACTATGTGAAATTCTGCCAGCTCATGGCAACTGCTTGCAGATTCTTGTTTAGACATTCTGTACAAATCGAAAAGATGGATATTGTCCTTTACAGTTTCTTCTACTTATTCAAGAGGTGCTTTAATATAATATAGAAATACTTCCATGTTTTCCTTGGAAGTCTTATTTCTCCTTTGTAAAGAAAATCTATTCCCTGTTCACTGTCAATCTGACTCATCAGTTCCTTTTCCATTGCTGTTCACATTTGGATGGCAAACTAGTGATTCCATTATTCAGCTGGCTCAGATACTTTGTGTAATGAGTTTTATGGTTTGAACTCTGTTGACCAAGGAAGCATGGTGAAGTCTGCAGTGTCAAATATTCTGTTCAGCTTGTGAAAATCTAAACTGGTTTCCACAATTTTTCAAAGTACAATGATGTATTATGTTTTTCCCCAACATTCCATCATACACATTATTTGTAGAAAATGAACTTGATCTGAAGCCAAATTACAATGGCACAATGAAGAAGGTTGTTACTTACAGGACATCTATGTCATTTGCAGCAGAAGCCACTGACGACAAGGAAGGCAATTATAAGAAAAGAAGGATCAGTTTCACATTGGTCTTCTATGGAAAATTGTCTCCCCTCACAGGAATGTTCAGAACACAAATAAATCAATGTGTGTGTTCCCTCAAGTATAACAATGATAGCTAAGGAAGAAAAGTCCATGAATAAAAAATGCCAAGTTTTCTGAGCAGGGTTTGGACAGCATATAACAAAGTACAGCACACTTTGAGCAAGGAGAAAAATACAGAAGAGCTGCTTCTTACAAACAGCCTGCATTCTCCACATCCAATGTGTCAAAGGGTATACTGAGAAACGTGGCAGGCAATTAAATTAGATCACATCATTATATGTGGGATGTGAAATTACAATTCCACTTCCACAGTTCCAGTATTTCTTAACGTCAATTTTGCAATTTTAAGGGTCCTTGTAGTTCAAATTTACCTTTTTTTTTTTTTTTTTTTTTTTTTGTGTGTGTGTGTGTGTGTGTATGTGTGACATTGAATGAACTGAAGCACTGAGAGTGTTAGGTGTTATGGAACATTTAACACTAATGTGGAAAATAATAACAAATTATAATTTTGGGAGATCTTGCAATCATTACATGCATTAGATACACAACTTTACAGGAAAGTTTAAGAGTTAAAGCAACTGTTAGAATAAATTACTCTGTAAGTAAACATTTAAGCAAATGAAATATTCTGAAGTACTTTCAGATGAAGGACCAGTGGGAATGCTAGTGATGCCACAGTTTCAGAGACCTGGAAAATTCTGTATGAATTGTGGAATAACATTTCAGCTGGATCTCTGAGAAGGGGCACATGACACTTTAGCAGTCTGGATCAATTAACTTGGTGCTTTATAAAATGACAATACGATTCTCAGTTAATGTCAATATTTCATCACACCTATAGATTAATATTTGTATATTTTTTTAATGTGGCAATTAATTATTAAAAAATTAGAAAATCAGATGGAATTACAAAACAGCAACAGATTACTTAATTAACTTTTGTCTACTGGGATAAATAGAACATACCACAGAATATATCAAAGCAGACACAGATGAAACACTATACATATCAGTTCTTATCAGACATAAGTGTGTGCCTATCAGCATTATTAAATAAACCCAGCAACTCATCATGTTATAATCCATAGCATATAACATCATGGCAAAAATCAAAAGAAGTACACTTTGATCCTCCCCATAGACCAGTGAAATCTGCCACCATTTTATAAGAGATGCACAAAAAGTGAAGAAAATAATTGTTATTATTTTATGAAGGAGTATGAAATTTACGTTAGATTGCAAATACTAACAAACATCCTTCAGCTGTGAAAGGGGGCCTTAAAACAAAAGTAATCAAAATACTGAATTTTAAAATTGTTGTCATGTTTGTCTAATCTTGTTACAAACATTCTGTCAGCTCCATTGCATGACATGTATTACATACATGGGTAAAAATGTGTAAAATGTGAGTGAATCAGCCAAAACGCAGACTTGTAAACCCAGAGTAATATAAATCTGTACTTATATGAAATACTCCTTGAAATTATTGCAGTACTGTGTAGATTTTTGTAAATTTCTTAGTAAAATTTGCCAAGATGTGCTCTCAAAATATTTTTTTTTTCAAACAGGATTCCAGCATGCTTCAAATGGAAGCTCTACAATGGCTTCATTTTGCCAATGAACCCTAGCTGATGACTTCCAAGATTGCTAGAAAAAACTAATGGTAAGTATTGCACACCAAATATGTGTCTAAGTGATGTGCACTGATACCTTTCTATTTAATAAAAATGAGTGTCACCAGATATATATGTGCATACATTTGGTTATTGCTATCAGAATTAAAAGCCTGCAATTTAATCCTAGCCTATTAGAAACAGGGCTCAGCAGACCCACAAAATTGAAACGAATACTTGCCACAGGCTTTTCACCAGGCTTCAAGACAATGTGTTGGTTAGTCCTTCAGATTAATACCAGTTAGGTTTTGAACAGTTTCAATCTCACGCTAGATGATTTAAAACAGATGAAAATAAGTGTGTTACACAAAAGAGTACAGAAAATACACTATTGTATTACTTATTGAACAAAATAAAAAGTAAAAATCATGTTTGATTTTTTAAAACAGTATTAAGTAATCAAATTTAGACCATACAAGCATCAACAAGAAACGTAAATACCTGTACTATTAAGGTGGTATCTACAACTTTTTTTAACTGCTTGAGATCCAAAACTGAAAATACTGTATACCTCATTTTAAAATGATTCAAGTGCCTTGTACAGTGTGTAAAAATTTGATAGTCAATGACTACAATGAAATGTACATACAATACCTGAATTTAATATTTTAATAGCTCAGGCCCAGATCATCAAAGTATTTAGGTTCCCGCTCCTTGTGGAAGATCTGAGTCTTGATGTTTATTAGCCCCTTCCATGAAAGGAGTAACTGTTTTTAATGCTGTGAATTTATAGTCTTGTCTTTCCCTATACAGGGAGGGAAAGGGTCAATATTAAACAGAGTGGTTCAAATAGGCAGAAATGTTATGGCACTGCAACTACATGAACCACTTTCCCTACACAACATAAAAATATTCTAATATTAAGGATTATTTTACAACTCAGTGGAAATATGCAGTACTGCAATCCATTTCCTTTGTCCGAATGACAAAAATGCAGTCTTAACAGTCACAAGAGCCTGCCTTGTGTTAGCTATAAACAAAAAAATATATTTATATATATATTTATGCAACTACTATGTGCATTAAACAAAATCACTGTATGAATCAGCAGGGTTCAGTAACACTTGTATCTGAATCTCTGGAAGGGGTGCATTGAAGTCTGTGGTGCTTCTCAGTAAGGACTCACAATGACATGGCAAAGCATAGAAACTCATTTGTTTAAAATCTTATTTTTCATATCACATTGCCTAACAAATGGTCCATAAGATCTCTGGCAGCTAAAAGGATCTGTTGCCTTCACTTCAGGCTACGGCTCAGAAATGAAGGATATCCCTTGAAACAAACCTGGTACGTAATTTTCAGTGAACATTAAAACTGAAAATGAACCCAATTCCATTTTGAATTCCCATAAAATAAAATAATTTCACCACTGTGAAAATTCTCCATTGCCCTCATTTCTTACCAATTTGTATATTATGAGTTGTTTAGAAGGATAGTAATCAGCAAGGTACAAGAAACATTGTACTACTGGGAAGCATACACATTGTGACTTGCTCAGTTACGTGAGTAGGTTAATTTGGAATTGAAAAGTGAGTATATTTCACATCCACTTGTGGAAGTATTTGAACGTTCCATTTTTTCTTCTTTACCTGCATTGAGATACTGTTTTCAATCACCTCTGAATGCTGATCAGTGCTGTTTGCACTGAAAAGGTACAGATTTGTCACTCAGTCTTTGAGATACCAGAGAAGAACACTTGAAGCAGAGGGTAATTCCCTTGTGCACCAAAGCTTTATTATGTTTTTGATTACTGTGCATCCCCGTACCTAAAGCCAATAACATGGCACTTGTGCCATAGTTCTGATACTGTAGGTGTTCACTGACAAGTGTTCTGCATGAACCATTGTGTCTCAGTCCACTAACAAAAACTATTGTGCAGTGATAATCTGGTATCTTAGATAGTTTTTCTTCTTGGACAAAGCTTATCCAAAATCTTCTTTCTATCAGGCTACAGCAGCTTAGGGGTCCTTTTCCTTAAAGAGAGGCAAAGTAAATGTCTTACACCTGTAGGCCAGTACTGGTGTTCTGTCCTAGAAATTTTAGCACTGCTCTGAGACGATAAACCCTTCTTTTTCTCCAACTGGTTCCACTTCAGCATAGGCAGGATGTCCAGATCCTCTTCTGAATTTCATTGCTGGCCATCTACTTGGACGTCGCTGTAACAGCAACAAGAAAATAAACTTTAACAATATGAAGGGTACAACAATATATTAATAATAAAGAACTTAACAATGCCCTTTAATTTTGGTCTCCCACTAATGTTAAACCTCACTCTGTGGAGTTGTTACAAGGATGGAGAAGTTCGGCAGCAGCAAAAGTCAGAGGAATTAAATCCCTCCTTCTAAATTTGAGGGTAATGACTGTTCTCAAAGACCTAAATAATTATCACTAGTCCTAGTACTTAAGAGATGAAATAATTCCTGTCTAAATCTGCCTATTAGTGGATCTGTGAATTTTGTCCTATAAAGACCTGCTGATCCATCCTAAAGGATCCACCCCTAAAGGATCTGTTCACTCCTCCTCCTCTTCTTTGCTACTTGACATACTCTACTCCATGTGTAGCAGAGTTGACAGAAACTATACTTTTAAAAATTATATAGAACAAAATCCTGGCACGTTTCTGCAGGACTGCCAAAATAATTTCATTTTTATAAAAGTTGTTAACTTTATTTATGATGTTTCTTCTGAAAATGAAGGTTACATTTAACTTGCTGTTCCCATAACACTCCATTTTGATTGCTTTTCAGTCACTAAGGGTGTTTCATGATGCAGAGGGGTGGCATTGAGGACCACAGAACAGCCACAGCCATAGTATTTTGCTGAGACTATTCGTCCTGCTGGGCAGCAGCCACTAAAGAAATCTAAGGGGACCACAGAATCTCGTTACCGACAAACCACACAGCTGTCTGTGGGTACAGCAGAAAGTCTTCCTCAGCGATCACTGTTAGTAATATACAATATAAAAGAAATTGGTTTCTTTTTCTAAAGTTGCAGGATCTGGTTAATTTTGAGGCATTTAGAGTTAAATTCTGTCTGGCAGGTAATTTAAGACCCCAGGCTGTTCAATGCAGCACCTTCCTACCAAATAGGAAAGCAGAACACTGCCCTCTTTAAATGGATGTTTTTTCCTAGCATGAAAATTTAGTCTATTCAAACTTTGGAGACATTTTTCTACATAAGCTTGAATCGGTGTGTTTTCAAAATTAAGGACAGTTTGATTACTGCTAAATGAAAATTGTCATATTCTGTTCTCAGACTTACTAAAGTAAATCAAGAATAATTACATTGAATGTAAAGAACTTATTCCAGGTTTGATCTAGTATAAATGAGAAAAGAATTTCACCAAGAGGTCTCTAATGAAAAGAGAAAATTAAAACCTATTGGAGGACTAGTAGGAAAAAGTAATTAGAAACGGTTTCAAATAACAGCTTGTAAGGATAAGCTGCTACTAAGTTGCTCCCTAATTTCATTTTAAGATGTACTCATGAATAGTTACTACTTTGCTATGTTGCTGTTAGAAACTAACTCTATCCTTTTGGGCTACTCTTTTCAATTGACCTTGAGGGATAATGAAATACAGAACAGAAGTGTATCAGTTCTAATGATACAGTAAACATCAGCTGTTGTCAGAAATAAACCAATAGATTTGAAGGTCATCTCCAAATATTACAGTTACAACTTTCTGGGGGTTTCTCTTCATGCCTGAGGTGAGATTTTCCATTCCTAGCAACAGACTGTTTAATTTCAATTTGCTTCTGTGCATGTAGGTAATGCAAGTGGTTGCCAGCCTTAAAAGAGAGCACTGACAAGCTATCAAGTCATTGTCTTGTGTATTGACCTCCCAAACGGTGTAGAGGTATCACAGTTTTAATTGATAAAAATAAAAGTAACTTGAATGATATCAGGAGATAGAAAGCTTCTTGAATTACTGAAGCAGCTCAGGAAAAGCCTAATATATTCTTCCCTTTAATTCTCTGTGCAGCATAGCAATAGGAAGACACAAAAAAACCCTGCTTCCTTCCAACCCCCAAAAATATAAGAGAGAAAGCAAGCTGAGTATTTTATCTAATTCTTAATTTTGTCATCCAATTTAACAGGAAAAAACACCCTTCTTTCTCTGGAATTAGAACTTCTGGAGGAAATCCTCTGAGCTGTGGCTGCAGAGTTTTAACTCCTGCTTCCTTTCAGTGCATTACAGAGCAGGAAAGCCAGATGAGGATTTTTCTCATAGGACTGAAGCTTCTCTGGGTTCATTATTTTAAGAATGAGGGAAAAGCACTTGTGACCTTACATGACCAAGATGAGGAAAATACATATCAGGATGCAGAAGAATAATTTATGATATACATTAAAAAGTTAGTTCCTATTGAAGATCAATAAGATTAAATGACAGAAACTAGCAGTCGGATAATCCATGGAAAGTGAGATCTAACTTTCAAGTTTATAAATTTATGCCTATCTACTCCACTCTTGGTGGCTGTCAGTGTATTTGACTTCCTACAGTAATACTAAGGCTAGTATAAGTTTCTTTACTAAAATCTTGTGGTAGAGGCAGAATGGATACTATTTGTCTTCTCAGGAATAAAAAAAACCCGAGGGGATTCCACCTATGAATAATAAAGGATGGAGAATGGAGTATCTTCTCACTGTTGCATGGAAAAGTCTCCAAGTGTGTTCTTACGGCTGACCAGTATTTTGAGCCTTATGTGGTCTCTTCTATACATCAAAATGGTATGATCTTATTAAGACAGAAAAAAAAAGTTTTATACATATCTGAGTATACTTAACTGAATATTGTCTAAATAAAATACAGTTCGTATGAGCTAAACATAGCTTCCAGGGTTACAGTCTAATTTTCTTTCTTTTACTTTTTTTTTTTTTTTTTTAGGTTGATCTCTTTAGACTATCTGTTACTTTAGTTGATGCTGAACTTTTTAAGCAAAATAAAGTGCCTCAACTTGTAAACTACAGGAGAGTTTCAGACAGATCAGAGCTTTCTGTATGTGTTTGATTGTGTTGGTGGATTTTTACACAGAAATTTGTAGTAAACTTGATCAAATTGAAAGAGAGGAAAGAGAAAAGGTCCCATCAGTGTTTGTGTTATGGCCTTCTAATACTTGTCTAGAAGTCATTTAAAGTTAAGCCATTTACCTCCTACTGTTAGCAAGGCTCCTACCTATTATGACCTACCAGATCACCAGTGATGCAACTATGAAATAAGAATGGAATGCTCTGGTACAATTTAGTAAAGAGGTAAGAATTTCAGTAAGAATTATGTATTTCTACACTGATTTACAAACTAGAAAACTATCAGTGTCTCAATATTATCTTGAAAACAAAGGAAACTATCAATTCAGCCTTCCAGTAAAGAAGCTGGTACAAAATCAATTCAATAATTTTTTTTTAATGGATTTTAAAAATATTTGTAAAGAATAAATGGCACACATAAGCAAGAAATAAAATCTGCTTTGTTCGATAAATTGTAAAGAATAAGCAATATATTAAGGTAAATTACAGGAACCCAGACAGTGGTGTAAAAAGTTGTATTGAAATACTGATATTTGAAGACTGATGCCCTGCTCCCAAGAGATTCTGGTGCTGACATTACACACGCAATGGCTAAAATTTATACCAATTAACACTTTACACCTGAGCTGGTAATTCATTAAATGCAGTTGTAATAGTATATATTTGGACAGCTGAAGTAACTCTAAACTTTTACATTTCCTTTCCTACACCTGCATGAAGATAAATTTCTATCAGTAATGGTCAGAGAGAACTTGTCAAAATGTATTACGTATTTGATATTCTTGCATCCTTTTCTCTACTATCACCATTCTCTCCTCATCCTATCCTTCCTTCACTACAGACAAATGGAATGAGCATGATTCTGTACAGATCTGAAGAAAAAACATAATGAAAAATCTGCCCTTCTGTCATCTCCCCGACTCTGCTACACATACACTGCATTCTGAAAATTTTCTAAAAGATTATCAAAAGTTCTTTTGTATATTTCAACCAGCATAAAATCCCAGAATGCTTGTGTGTGGATCAACTTTGCATTCCTATTCAGCATTAAACTTGAACAGCGGATTTTAACAAGACACACAACAGATTGTCTTTCCAAACTGAGTTCACCTGAGTATAAATACTGGAGGTAGCATGAGAAGATCAATCTTTCAAAGTATTGAAAGACTCTCCAGAGCTCCCTAGCAAACTTGATTTCCCACTAAACTACACAAAAGCTGAAGTTATTGAATACTTTTTAGGCTGAATGCTCCAATGCAACTTTGTCTTCTCTATCTATTGATTATTATTCTGTATTTCAAATCTTTTTAAACTTTCAGAATACCTTTTCACTGTCTGGATCAATTGTCAAAACCCAAGAAAAGTTATAATGAATTATTCAAATGGATTACGGGTAAAAAACTATAGCAAGGTCTATTACTAAATGACTGTATGTTAACTTCATACCATCAAGACACATTAGTCTAAGTACACGAGTCCACTGCTCATCTGTGTTGGTAGTCAGGCTTTATGCTTTCTCATGACAAGGAAAGAGCTTTCTCTTGCCAATTTCCTTGCTCATAACATGTATTTTTGTGCTCAAAGCTATTGTTTAGGCAGTTATAATTTGTGCATCAGTCTTTAATCTCTTCTAGAAACACCCAATTATTTGGCAAGTCACAGTCAGAAATGGATGAAGCTTCAAATATCTGAAACTTCTTCTGATAGATATTTCCAAGAATAAGAAAAGCTCAATTGCCTGACACCATGTTAATTGAATATTTTGAGAAACTGGTCTGAAATAAAGCTTGCTTCAGACTTAAGAGTCAGTAAGATCATTTACCAGCTTAGTTTATTTTTCTTTTTGATAGAAGTGCTTGTTTAAAGTATCTCTTTGTGATTTAAACCACTTCTGTTTGTAACAATGTTTCTGTCGTCTTAGGTTCATCTAAGTAGCTGGCTCCTGACGGATGAGAAACAGAATGCCTCCTTCCTCCCTGCCTTTGACTTTTATTGTCAGTGTTGATTATTTATTTTACTTCTTCTCCCTTGAGGATAATTTAAGTTTCCCTTGCTGAGCTGTTGGTTCCTGCTGAGCTGGATAAGCTTCGGAAAAAATAACTTTACTATCGGTACAAGGTAATGACATCGAGATCAATGACAATACCCCAAATGCCAGGATGCTGCAGGGCTTTGGAAGAAGAGAGAAATGATATTTGTTCTCTTCCTCTTAATCACCATCTTCATGAAACACAATTCAGTCTGAACTGGACAAAACCAAATTGATGATGATGCCAAGCTTTTTTCAAACTAAAAGCATAATCCCCTGTAAAATGTGTATAGATAATAAAAACAATGGGCCATATCCCAGAAGAAATCAGCACAGCTGTGTGAACTTCAACACCTAAGCGAGATCAGGATCTGACTGTTTTTTAAAAAATTCCTTCATTCTTTTTTACTCTGCCTCCTATTTACTTCTCATTTGTTTGAAGACACATAGTGCATTTGTGACATTAATGCAGAAATTTGGAAATGGTGCATGGAGACCGGTGATGGTCATTAAATGCTGGATCTTATTTGTGAAGTGCTGCTATGAGAAAAGATGTATAACAGTGAGCCAGAGATGCCCATTAATTTCTTGAGCACTGAAACACTAAGAACTGTCTCCAGCTTTTTAAACCATTTTCTCCTTTCATTTCCTTCCTTGAAGAAGATGGGGAATGAACAGAAGGTAAAAAATGAAGAAAATCTACTGCTTGATCTGTGTGCCAGTGAATATTTCCAGATACTGAAACACAATCCCTTATAAAAAACACCCAACAATTAGTGCATTCTCAGAATACCCCAACAGGTATCAGTCCACACCAATAATCTGCATGCTGCCATCTTACTGTCAGACTGAGAGATCCTCTCATGCTGTTTGGTCTTTCCACTAAAAACTGGTCCTAGGGTTATTTAATTTACTAGTAAAGATGTAACTCAAGTTAAATCAGGAAGAGTCGAGGTGCACAGATCCCCCCCTAGGCACTATTATTTTATTTGCTGAAGATCTGCAGCTGCTCATTCCTTCCTCCCTCTCTTTCTCTCCAAGGTCACCCCCTGGTTCCATAGCACCAGTTTAACTCTGTGTGGCCGTTTGAAAAAAAAAAAACAAACAAAAATCCCAACAAAACAAACCCAACAGATCTGTGAAATTATCCAGCTTGAACATCCATACTGAAGTAAAACAAAGAACTAAAAAAGCCATAAGCATGTGCATGTATGTGTACAAATGTACATATATGTTTCTAAGCAGCTGGATCAGCAGAATAAAGGTCTGGAAAATCTCCAAGGAGACTGGGAACATTAAGTCAAATGCTGGGACCTTTAAAATGGGTTCTTAACTCAAAAGAATGATAACTTGTAACCACAAAGACCAGCACTGCTCTTCAGTGCATATTAACTACTATTAAGACACACAAAGCCACTGTTACACAGGCTCTGAATTCACTCATATCCTTACAGCTTCAGAGTCTACATGTGTTAGTAAATTGAATTTTGTCTGGTACCTATAAACTGAATACAAGAGAAAGGCTCTTTGCTTGAGGTTAAGATGGTCCCAATTTGCAATGTTAGTTGAAACTCCTTAAAATCCTCTACCCTCAGAGAACTGCAACACAAGAATTTTTATTCTGATGTTGTTGAGCCTTACATAAGCATATTTTGCAATGGTATCACTGTGTCCAGCTGGGAAAATACATCTCAGTGTCTGACTCCCTGCCTTCATAATGGCTAGCAATTCCTCTGCTGCCTCCTCAGTTGTGGCCAGATCATGATGCCTTTGTTCCCCAAAGGCAGAGCACTGGGATGACAGATGGGTTAAGTTTCAGACTTAAAGACTTGAAGGGACTTTGGACCAACATATAAATAAGAAAGGTAAGAAAAACAGTAAACAAGCACGCATATGCAAACTTCTAGTGTCGTATCTGACCCTTATGCCCACAAATAACTGGGTGCAAACAAGGCAAAAGACATCTGAATAAAAGACAGTCTGCTCTATGCCTTGTTTTTCGATTTGCTAAATGTTCCCCAGACATTAATTGATCTCAGAGCCAAAGGTCACACCTGAATGCAAATCAACAAGGCTTAAAGAGATAAGAAAAAAAGAACATGAAGAAAAAGAAGGGAAGAAGTAAAACCTAAATTACTACTAAAGTTGCTATTGGGCCCACAACTCCTTGAAATTGGAACAAATCCATCTAACTCAAGTGGGAATTATTACCCCTATTTACATTCAGCTTCAGGTATCTGTGTCACTTTTTGCTATGATCTATATCACAGCTATTCCATCAACTGCAATTGGGGCATCAAGTTTGGCCACCAAACCTCAAATCCTGAATACAAGTATATTACATGGGGTTAGGAATAAATCTATTACTTTTGAATTGTGGTAGTGTGTAGCTATATGTGTTATACTTTTCCAGATTTAGCTTCTGTTTGCTGAAAAAGATATGAAGAACACCATTTGTTATGTATGTTACTTTTCAAAAATCAGTGCAAATAATTTTGAGGTATACTCAAAAGATATGAGGTTACTCAAGAGCAGGTATGTAACTTGATTTAAAAGGGAAAATATTTGCAACGAAATCAAATTCAAAGGAGAGAAAATACCACAAGGATAACAAAAATAAATTAAAGACCAAAGCATACAACATCTTTCCTGTCACTCTGCAAGGTTATCTTTAGTCAACATTACTCTTAGCTTTTAAAGAAAGTATTCATTGGAACTTCCTTAACTTAAAAAACTGATAATTCATTCTGTCTTTAGGTCACCAGAGAAATGTTCAACTTAAACAATGAAGCACATGTTGAATAGTGTGGAGGTTGGAAGAATGGAAGAAACTGGAAAACATTTTTTTTTGAATCTTCTATACACTTAACAAAATTGAAAGTTGTTGGTTTTTTTTTAAAGCATTGACATTTTTGATGGTATTTTTTTAAAATGATAGATTATCATGGGCAAATTTTATAGTATTGGTACTCAAAACTTCTCAAGCTGTTTCTTCAAAACAGCTGTTTTTGTTCCAGGAGGGGCTGCACATATGCATTGTGCTCAACAGCTATGAAGAAAGCCACTAGAGGAAACTTTTCTTCAGACTGCAGGGATAAAAAAATTATAGAATAAAGTTACTTTGTTCTAAGACAATAGTTGGTTTTGGAATAAATAGCATTTTCCTTGGCTTTTGTGTATCAGTTATTTAAAACAACTAGTGAACTCATGATAACATTTAGTGGTGTTCAGAGGTGTCACAAGGTATTGAATTTATCATTGCAAAGTTAAAACAGTGTACTCAAAGTGTGACTGTATTTGTCCTTAAACTACATGATAACCATGAGGGGCATCATGAGTGGCATTCACGATGAGCTAAGTGAGGTGGTAAATGAATACTGGGTAATATATACAGAGAACCCAAGGGAGAAGGAGACTTAAAGCCTAAGATACGGGATCAGTTTATTATACTTTTTTTTTCAGTGACCAGTCATGACTCCAAATTTATTAGAAATTCCTTAACCTAAAAAAAGCCAACAAAATCTGACTGAAAATGATGCTAGTATCCTAGAAAATGATGATAGTATCCTAGAATTTTAGAAATAAAAATTTCTCTATTAGTTGTGTTACAGTTTTGAATGAATGCTATGCTTAATGTCAACATGATGTGCCTATAAAGTAGCTTCTTTAAAAAAAAATAGAAATGGGACAGGTCCCTGTTCTTTATTTTGCCCAGCCTTAGATTTATATTAATTACTGATGATAGATTAACTGATGCAGATCTTGATTTTGTTAGAAGACTCGATGGCAGACTACAGTGTAGAAGTAATTTTTTAGTCAACTGCATGAGGGAGCTGCCTGTCCTTTTGTCATATCTTGTTCTAACTGTGCAACTTGCTTTATTAATCAAGAGACTCATAGAAAACAATATTATTTTCTGTAATATTTCTATGTTTTTTTCCCATTTCATGACCAAACCAATGGCAATCCTTTTGAGCTCTTTCCCCGAAATGGTAACCTCAGATCCACATTTCATTCATTTCCCATTATAAAAGGAAGTCTGTCTGCTGTGGTATGTGGGGTATCATGTTATCTGTAACAGCTTACCCAAATATTTTTGAATTGCACAAATACTGTAAGGAATGTGAGATTTCTTTTATAATACTGACCTATTTATTTATACTAGCTATGCCTCATTATTTATTTTTTACTTCAGTTTCAAAATACGAGTCAGAGAAGATAGACTTTCCTCTGCATTGAAAACTCGGACCAGATAAATGTAAGAAGAATATATTCTACACTTTATTTCTTGAACTGGTCAAACTATTGTTTTTCCTATGGAAATTAAATGTTTGAGCTTCTTAAAAGCAACTTAATTTCAAGAATTAACTACCTTACTTTGTTCTTCTATGCTTATGATACCAACGATGGCTTTGAAGTTTTGGAAATTGTGGAAGAGTTCTGAAATACAAAGTAATCCCTTTATCCATTCCTTGTGGTTTTACCACTCACAGGGAAAGGCCACCCCTGCATGGCCAGAACCTTTTATAATTCTTGCTAAATGGCTGATTCTTCACAAGTGCCACCATTTTCCTAGGATGTTGTTTATACTATTCATTTACTTCTCCTTTATTTTAGGCAGCAATATTATATTTTTCTATTTTGTCTAAAAGCCTGATTTGCTTGCTAAAAGACACTTTAGATTTGACTAAACTTATATCACCTAAAGATTAAATTCACTGAAATGGGTTTAACAAAACTGATTAAAGCACCACTGTTTGCATGGTGAGTATGATATCAATAAAACAAATAAATTCACATGCCATGATTACAGTGAGAACAAAAATAAATAAATAGATGTGTTTTAATTTGGTATCTTCATTCCTTAAAAATGTTGTTGCCATTTACTTAGACTTTTCAGTCACACCATAGCAAGGTAAAAAACTTGTTTTACTGGAGTTAGGAATAGAAATTCAATCTGTGTGTGAAAAAAAGAAAGGGGTTGTATAGAGTGGATGTTTGTTTACCTCAGTAAAGAACTGGCTTGAAGTATTGCGTAGACATGAAAGAAAACTACTGATTTTATTACACGGATGCTGTTCCCTGATGGTTACATCAGTTACATCTCTTGAATCTGGAATAGTGATTAAAATTAATCTTGATTTCTGTCACTACTATTACATCTAAGCAGTATATTTGTATATATATATCTCTATGATTTTAAAGATTAATCATTCTGTTTATGTTCATGTGTCACTTTAAGTCACACTGCTGGCACTAAGAATGAATGTCTGTCTTCCTAGTCCAGGTTTTTACCTAAGTGTCATCCCTAATGACACTTCCAGTGATTCTCCATCTTCAGTATCACCCATTAGAAAGTGTCCAGACTCTTAAAAGGGAGTACTGCAAGTGGGGCTTATGAACAGTCAGTGTTTTCTTTCATGTTTAGCAACTCTGTACTTATCATAAAGTTTGAAATGATGAGTTTAAAAAAACACATGTAGGTATAGGCATTCATATCATAGGTTTTTTAAGAATGAAACACCTCTGGAAAATGCTGTTTTCTCCTATTGCCATGTACAGTGGAGTTGAGCTGACTAAATGTCAGCATCTGCAGTGTAGATGTTTGCACCTAAGGTAGCTATCTATATTTAAGAGAGAAAAATGGTAATTTATCTAATACTAAAGGAGATATCTCAAATAGGTGAGATGAGATATTAGATATAGTTAAAATTAGGTGAAAAGAATCTTTTCTACACTCTGAGGCAAAGTGTTAAAAGATTTCTAGGAATTAATAAACGGAATGGCTAAAAGTTTTCAAAGTAAAAACTTACCTTAAGTCAGCTCTTTTAGAGAATTAAGAATGCATACATATTATTTTTCCATAGGAAAATAATAGAAAAAATACATGTTGAAATTAAATGCCAGTACACAGGAAAAATAATGGAAAAATGTTATTGATAGGAAAGAGAGACAGGGTGGTATCTGAGATATATCTTTTGGATATATCACCTGCTAGGAGAGGTCCATTTCTTCAAAGCTTACATGGTGAACACAAAGAACGCTTATTAGATTTGGTTAAGAAAGTTCTATTCTAGATAGAACAACTATTCTAGTCAAGTGACAGGACTAGTTAACAGAATGTGTTACTCTTGTCTTACCTCTATAAAGAAGAGACTAGCTGCTGATGTTGGATGATGATACATATAGACGGTCACGAGGATGGCTGCAGCCACAATGAGGACCAGGACTAGAATGCCAACAATTAAGCCAGCATGAAGCGTTCCACCCTTTTTCTCTGCCGCACTGTCATCTGTAGAAGCTGCACAAATGGCACAATTATTAGCACAGTACTTATGTCATATCCATTCCATTTCACAGATCGAAACTGAGCATTTGCTTTTTCTGTCTTACATGTTCCTTATTTTCCACTGCCCAAGTTGGAAAAATATGTTAGGTGTCTCCCACAACCAAATACTCTAATAATCTTAATGAACAGATATTTCCAAATGTTTTACTAATTCTAACTTATCCTTTCTTTTGAATGCGATGTGGGCATTCTGAAGTTCCTAGCTACCTTCTTAATTAATATTCCTTTGATTTTTTTGCCCTACAGACAAAAAGCATTAATTGAATACATTTCGAATTTTGGAATTTTTTTTTAAAGGTTCAAGTTGAGACACACAACAAAGCCCTGTGAGGTCTAGCTGTTAAAATATTCTGAAAGCCTGATTTATTAGCTTGGAAAGGGGTTTTGAACCACCTTGTGCAACTGAGTCAGACAGCCAAAAGTGTAACAGATGGATGCTAAATGACCCTGCAACATTCTGATTTTGTCTGAATGAAACACTTGTACCAAAGTATTACAAAAGACCATCCATTTACTAAACTTGATACTGAGATGCTGCTCATACTATGCTCCCATCAGAAGAAAAGAGGGTTATCTTTGTCACAGAAGCTATTTGTCAGTAGTTCTTCCAAATAAGCGACTGAAATTCTTTTAATAACACTGTAACCTTTGTGGAAGAAGTCTCTGAATAAATTAGCCAACGTCTGTAGAACTGCTTATTCTTGGATGTGATTTCTACTTTAGACAACCTGGAATATCACAGAATGTACAAACATGGTGATAAGCAAAGATTCTTCAGCATCCTCTCGCATAAAAGGAGAAGTGCTGTTCTACCCAATACTACAGGCAAAAGAGAGATTCAGAAGCCCTAAATCTAGGAAATGCCAGAACAGTACTGGCCATTTGGCTTCACAAACTTACTCTTCTAATAATCTCACTGCTTTCTGCCTTTCTGTCAGTCCTTCAAATGACCTCCATGCCTCACTCCATATAGCACCTCTCTGGTCTTGCTGATGATAAATTTTCTTTCAATTCCACTTTTAAATTTCCTCTCACCGTCCCTTTTGTTTGTTCTTGGAAAACAGCTACTAAGCTATGGGTATCACTTCAAACAAGTTACTCTTATTGTTATTCACAGCAACAACAACTATAACAAAAACAGTAATTGTGCATGGTCTTCTAACTTTCTTCAGATTGTGCATAGACCACTCCAGGCTAATATTAAAAAAGGTAATTGGAAAACAATAGAAGAGAGGTCTATGGATGCAGGCAGTATTAAATGCCTTGTATGAGGGGCAATAAAAGAAAATAGGAATGGTTAATCTCAGTGTAACAGGTGATGAATCCACATATGGCAGCATTTTTCTCACCAGATCAAGGAAGGCCTGCATGGCTCATCACCCAAAAGATTGCAGGGCACCATTGCAACAGTAGGGAGAAAAGGAAAATGAAGATACATTATCTTAGCCAAGAGATATTTCAAAGTATAATATGGAAGTGAACCTATGGGGGAAATGAAGGCATTTGTGTACATTTCCCCTGCTTTTGTCTATATTTCCTCAGTCTTGAGTCAGGACAGCTGAAATCCCTCAGTGTTGCTTTGCTCTTTCCCATGAAGTCAGTGAGGTGTCTTGTGGAGTAATAAGCTGAGTAACAGAATCAGAGGATAAAGAACCCAATAATTTGAGAGGCTAAACTAGGATGTGGTATGCATTAATAAATAATTAATTAAAAAATGCAGGCATGGAACCTCACTCAGGTACTGCCTAATCCTGAAGGCATCTTTCCTTTCATTGAAAAGTTTATGAGTACCTGTTCACACAGGAACATCAGTTTTGATTTTGCTGACAGGACAACAAGTTTGAACTTAGGTATGAACAGGATCCAATAACTAGGCCTCTCCCTGCTTAAATCCTACAAAGAGATTTACTTAGCTTTCTTAAAGCCTAGTTCACACTGATGTATAGGAGCTTTTAAAAAAGAAAAGCAGTGTCAGCCCTATTTCATTTTTAATTTTTTTTTAACACAGTACATAAAGTGAAAATTTCCTTTCCATCCTTTACCTTGCAGTAACAGAAAGAACATCCTGCCTCGGATATGGAAGGTCTATTTTCAAATGTATTCCCATCCAAAGGGTGCTTAAAACACTTCCTGGTAGTTGTAGCACTATTTCAGCATAGGATACAAGATTCATGGAGGAGACAGGAAATAAAGGTGACCCTCAAATGTTCTCTAACTTTCAGGCAGAAGAGTTGTCTTTTATTTAAAAATGTCTTTTACCTGACATAGCCATTAATAATTTATTAAATTATTCACTTTTAGCTGACAATAGATGAATGTATACAAGTTCCAGTCTTAATTACTGTTCTTGCACTGTAACAATATTTAGTACCTGCACATATATTCACAATTGCCAAACAAATGCAAATTAAGCAATTGAAAGACCATCAGGAAAGGTCTGCTTTATTGGACATGGTCTGGGTCGGGCTATTAATTCTCAGTGATGAGCAGTTAGTTGTGTGAGTCACCCTACTGAGAAGGAATTGCTTTCCAGAAGGAGCAGAGGATTCATAGTTTGTCTGTATCATAATTGTCTTTTTGACAGCTTCATACTCTGTGACTCTTCCCTTCAATGCCACATCAGTGCAACATAAACTACTTTGTCACTTGTACCCACTGTCAGGCCAATTTGAACTAAATGAGGAATTCGCATTGTTACTATGTTATGGTTGAAGGCAGAAGATCATATTCTGCCTATTAAAAAATGTTGGACTTCAGCAAAGGTACTAACAGCTCTGTAAAGGCCATCAAATTAATACCCTTTGATCTGATGCTTTCTCAGTGTTTAGCATCCATCTTTGCAAAGGAGAATGCTATCTCTTCCAAGTAACACAAATGACAACTTGTGTTCTACTAGTCTGGGGTGGAGCACTCATGGACTTCAGTGCAGTGATTAGAATGCCAAATGCAAACAAAAATGAAATACAACAAATACTTTCCTTAAATGACAACAAGTGTAAGTAACTTGTAATTTCCATAATTGAAATTCAGTTCATTGACCCCAGGGCTCAAATACTCCAGAGAAAGTGATTTCACTCTCTTTGCACAGAGAAAATAAACAGTGCTGTCAACTTTGAAAATACTCTCTGCTGCAAAATCAACTGGCAGTTCTTTTAAAAAGCCACCAAGGAAAATAGATTAAAAAAACAAAACAAAACAATCTTGGAATTTTTTTCAGGTACAGAAATCTTATTATCACAGCACATTTGTTCTTCCAGGCAATGCTATATCCAAGGGATAATAAGTCTCATGACCAATCCTGTCCCTAAAGGAGTACTCTCAGTGAAACTTTTCCAAAACTTTCCTTTTTTTTTGTGCTCAAAAAATCAATATTTACATATAATAAGCTTTATATTTATAATTCCTCCCCAAATTATTACATGCATAAAGCTTTGAAACAGAGGAGCATGTTAATATCTCCAAGGTTATTCTTCTTCTCATCAGGTGTTGAATAACAGAACAGAAACAGCAAGTAATGTTTTTTCCCCAATATAATGGCATACAGTACGAATATGAAATAACTGTTCTCCTGCCAGAATTGTGTTTAAAAACCAGAAGTTAAAACACAACAAAAAAATTCTCATTGTTTGCAAGATAAACACAGAGATTGGTTAGCTTCTTTTGGCACAGGAAAACTGAAGCCCATGGTGACTGTGATGCTGACCTGAACAGGAACAAAGGTGTGTACAAACTGGGACTGCCCTTTAGAGAGTTTGTAAACACATTGTGGGTACTTTCTCAAGATTTTTTTTCTCACGATTGCATATTAACCATTAAGGTGGGCAAAATAATGAAATACATTGGTTTTTATTATCTGAATTTAATGTTTACATAAACTTTCTATTGTGATAGTTTTATATATGAGAAAAAAAAATTGTGACACGTTCACGTACATCTCTCATGATATGAGATGGAAAAGAGTTTACTTGCCAGAGATTAGTATATCTGTGAGGGTAGAGATACAAAAAATTTTATGGTAAAATGGAGGAAAAATAGGTGAACTCCTGGTACCTTCTGGCTAGAATTTCCTTTATATAAAGTGACATAGAACCAAGGACAAATGACAGACAAAAAAGTAGAATTCCACTGTGTGGACTTGGAAAATAAAGCTTTTCTTCTTCCCTCCAAAAGCCATGACATTCCTTTTTACTCTTGCATGTTGATTAAATGTTAAAAAGCGCCAATTCAACTCACTTCTTATAAGCACATGTGTTTCTAAGGGATAAAATGCAGCACCTTATTTGACCTTCTTGACTGACACACCTATACTAGGAAAGCTAGGGATATAGATGACATAAATAGCAGCAATCAAACTAAAGATGGTAACTCAGTACTGAGCTTTGCTCTTTTCTCCCTCTTTTTATCAGAAGAATGAATTTTCATGGCAAACCCTTGAATTTCTCACAAAGAGAGGAGACTGAACCCTGCAATTTTATTCACATATAGGAATGCTTTATGATAAAATGAGTGTTTGCTGTTAGGTCATGTGGCAGCAATTGGATGAATTCTTAGTGTTCATCAAAACCCATGATTTTTTTAGGCAGTTGCTCAGATGAATATGAAACTAACACATGGGTACGAGAGCATTTATACAGTACTATTGGTATAGAAATGCTGGTTTATCAAATTGACTGTTTCTGGTATAGTTTCTTAGTTTTATGGCAAAATAGGTTTCAATACAAGTTTCATGAAAACAGCTCCTACAGATGAAAGTCTGGAAAAAGGTTCAAGTATAACCATGTCTACAGTAGAGACTTATGTACTCTTATTACTTATGAGTATGTACTACATAGATTATTCATTACAGAAACGGAATGCATAATAATATTTTCAGAGCCTCCATGCAAGTACGCCTTTTTTTTAATAGTTTAATTGTTAACTGCAGAACTTCCATTGCATTCCCCAATGTACATGTTAGGTAATGGCTATTTTGGTATTACTCATGATTTTGAAGGTGTAGCACATCCAGATTTTAAAAAATACCTTTATTGATTAAAGTAGATTATAGTAAAGTCCCATACTATTCATACTAAAGCAAAATTAATATCTTACTGTTCTTAACAAAAAACCACTGTCCTTCAAATACAAGTCTAGGAAAGTCATATATATATTATGATTACTATTACTAATATTTCTGTAAAATTATTACAGAATTACAGAAACTTGGTGATCCTTAAAGAATGCAGCATTTAGGTAACTCAAAACATGCTATGACAATGTAATTTTAAAGGTTTTTTTTTAAAAATACTGTTCACAGGGATGCCATCAAAGACTGCAAGTGTTATAATACACTCTGTAAAATATATCTCTGCATTCCTGAGCTGTCGGGGAACATGAGATATACTGAAAGCTCATTTCTTAGCTGCCCACTTCTACTTAGTTAGGTGCTGGGTATGACATTTGTCAGTTATATGAATTTGATACATAAACAAAGGCATGTACTGCTTAGAATAGACACTATTTGATGTATCAGAAATTTGTGATAATGTAAATGGTCTTTTTAAAAGTGATCTAAGCAAAGAATTGAGCAATTTTCATCCCTTTCCAAGGTTTATTTCAGGGTAAAACTGTCTGCCAGTAACTGTGCTGAAACATTCTCACTTTGGGCAAGTCAGCTGACCTTGGCAGGTCAAACCCATCTCTCCTCACTACTATGCTTGTTATCTGTCATACTGCTGTACCTGTGTTAAGCTCATGCAACCATCCTTACACCCACAACTGTTCTTCCATATCCATCCTTGGACCATCATTGATCCGGTTCCTGTCATCCAAGAGCTTCAATGTGTCTGATGTCTTTTTCCATGAGATCTCTACAACTATCTGGCAACACCTCCTCTCTATGTGTTTGCTTCCCTCTCTTTGGGCAGCCAAAGAGAGGAAATCTTCTCTTGCTGCATGATCTGGGGCTAACCTACACATAGACATCCACGTTCACTCCACCAGCCCTCCACCCTAATGTGTATGTCATTTCTAGCCTCAAAGCTGTATCACCCTGTTTGCATGACCATGGGTTTGAATTAATATGCTCCTGTGAAGAGGGAGGACATGTTTAAGACAGATGAGCACACAGGATTACAGCCTATAATGAGCTCAGTAGAGCCACTGGGTTTTTCACTCCTTTGGCCCTTCATTTACATCTGGAATGTGAATCTATCAGGAGACTGCTTGTTATACTAGAAGTATATGGTTCTCCAAACCTAAGGCTTTTTCTTGTACATAACGCAGATTCCTGAACAGATGAGTAATGACCCATATATAGTGACAGTGGGAAGGAATAAGGGAGTGTATAGATAGAATGATGCTCCAGAGGCTCAGTGGAATCTCTGTAAAAATGTTCTCTCTACCACTTTGAGGAACAGCATGCTCTAGACTTCTCAGCTTCTACACAGTAATGGAGTGCGATTTTTCTGATTTGTGGGTTCATTCACTTAGCATTTGTTAACATTTTGAGGTTAAGCCGTTGATACACTTTACTTGGTTTCATGATGATTTATAAAGTTATGGCTCAGTTAATGCTTTAAAAATTGATATTTCTGATAGCATGTAAGGAACGAAAAGTGGTCTTTGAGGGAGAATATTACAAGCCATAACCCACAAATTCTGAATTCAGTATTGGTCTTTGCTATCAATTTCCTGTAGGACTCAGAGCAACTCAATAGATCTCTCTGAGATTGATCAAGTACTTAGTGCAGTAAATGGATGAGAGCGCATTAAAATCAAATCCCTCTGTTTATAGGATGACAGCACTCAAAATGTGTTAGCTAAGGACTTTCATTCTTCTGGTCTAACATATCAGCTGACACTACATCAGTTGTCATCAGTATTCATTTTAGTTTTAGTTGCTTGAGACCGTATAAAGCCATTACAATACTTAGCAGCGTCAAGAAGTGGCCATCATGAAGCTCAGTACATTAACATATTGTACCATGCCACATGGCCTGGCAAGGCAGCTGACTGTTGCTAAATCCAGAAGAGCAAAAAATTACCAGGTTACAAGGATTTTGATTCAGTCATCCCATTGATTTTTCTTAATCCTACTGAAAGCAAAGAGAAGACCATCAGCTAAGGAGGCTGTTCCTCTCTAAAGCTGTGTCTAATGCTTTCAGAGTTACTGACATCCATGTCCATTGTGTTGTGCCCCCCCCCTTTGGAGCATAACAACTTCAGGTACTTCAATTTCAATGCAAAATGTACAGCTATATTAGTCTTCTTTCAATTGATCTCTATTTTCCCCATCCTTTACACTGATGTCAAAGATGAGTGAGCAATGTAGAGGAGATTGCAGGAGGTTACTGACTTCAACTACTGGGTTAAGTCCATGTAAAACAGATAGTTAAATGACAGAAGATCACAGGTGCTTTCTGTGCCCTAGCCACCACAGTGCCATAGCACCATGACAGCAACCAGACCAGATGGTAAGCTAAAACATTAAAAAATGCAACCTTGTCTTAAAAGTTGACCCAGTCTATTGCTTTTAGCCCTTCAGAAGTTCTCAATTCATATCTATATGTGGCTTTCACATCAACTCTTTGAGCTGGTACAAACTCCACAAAATGTATGTATTTAACAAAACCAGATAAAGGTGTTCCTTTACAACAAAGTGATGACAACTGTAAGAGTAGATACCATATATCACTATGAATGTGGCTTAGAAAACCAAAGAGAAATTGATATAAATTAGACTTCAATATAAGTCAAGGTGTTTATACATAGATTTTCTTGTTTAGCTAAAGTCTTTTAACATCATGCTTCTTTAACCAAGTGTAGTATGTAATGCCTAATATGATGTAAAAATGGTCTTTTGTGCTAAAGGCAGAAAGTGGCATTTGCTTTCTAGGGAATATATTCCAGTGCCACTACTTTGGAAAACCTCTGTCATTATTTGTTTGACTTTCTAGAGAAAGGATTGGTGATTTTTACATATTTTGTGATGACAGCTGTAATAAGATGATGACAGTAAAATTGGGATGCAGTAGAGATGCAAGAAATTCTAGAAAAAAACAAAGATGTCTTGTTCTAAGTAACATTTAAGCAAATGCAAAGTACCAGGAAACAAACAGAAAATAATACAATTGATTAATGCTACCAATTTAAATGTCCTAAGAATAAAGATTATCAATCCATGATTCCACTTTTTATCCAGAACAGATGATTTCATCACTTTTCATTTGCATTTGCTCTAAAAACCATGCATGAATACGTTTCTTCCTGTGTCTGATGCATAGGGAAAATGGAAATACTTGTATCAGAGGTTATTGATGTTCCTGGATTTGGAAGGCTTCATTTCAATGCAGTATCTGCCAGTGGGCACTGCTGTAGTATCATACTGAGCTTTCTTTAAGTCACAAGATTTCCTGAGAAGGAACAGCTTGAATTACATTGGGCACATCATTCAGTGTTTCTTACAGCAGCGTAGTATTGGTAGATCCCACATTTTCTCCTAGGAATAATGCTTTCCTATTCTGAATGCTACAGTCAAACCTGCAGAAAGCAGTTAACGCATTTAGCAAATTGCTTGGGGTATAAACATCAACTTTGATCATATTTTCATCATACTGAAGAAGACAAGAGAGATTTCCGATATATCTTAAGACCTGTTTCTAACTAGTGCTGAGAAGAGATTGCTGAGAAATGATGAACAGCTTAGAAATGTTAAGGGATAAGCAGAGAATAAAATGCAGAGATGTATCAGCATTTCTTAACTTGTCAAATACAATATATGTGAAAACTTGCTGACTTGAGTTATATTTTATTTGTTCCCTTTGGAATTTTCCCCCTACCTAAAAATAAGGGTAAAAAAATCCATTAAACTCTGTTTAGAAGGCTCTTCCTGCTTTATTTGATAATCAAGGTGGCTAACTGTTCTTGACCTCTGGAAGGTCATTTCCCGTGGCCAGGCCAAGATCTGATGATAAAGCAATATTCTGTAGATATCCTATATAAGGTCCGCTTTAAAACATTTTTAAAGCACCACAAAGGCTAGGTTTAACATTGTTTAATTTAGCATGTTTTACTTCAGAATTCGAGAGGACCCCGCTAATCTGTAGTGACTTGTTAACCTGAGTGAAATGGTTTGGACTACGTATTCAGAATAACATTTCTTATGTCAAAAATATTTGTTTTCCCGATAATGTTGGTTTGTCTCTGTTGAAATAGGTCTCATTTACTGGATCATTTGGAAACTTAACATATTAGAAAGAAATAAGCTAGATGAGTATCAGTGATCTAGTGTTCAACATGTTGCAGCTGGAGATCAGGGTACACAAGAAAAACAGAACTGAGTTTTCTCTATAATTTGTCAAGAATTTCTGTGGCAGGAAGAGCTCAGACTGCAATTTTAAAGGGAAATTAAGAAGACAGATGACTAATGTGAGCTAGTTTCCAGGCATAGGGGACTATTAAAAAAAGGATAAAACCAGCCTTGGGTATATTTATCACTCTATATAAGGTATACATAAGTATTATTTTTTTTCAAAACTTGGGTCTGCATCTTGTTAATTTCTTATTGAGTTTCCTAATCTTTCAAGCTTAAGTTAAGGTCTGTAGAGCATTAATGTTAGCCCTGTACATCACAAATGTCTTTATGTAGAGCATCTTTGAAAAAGGTCCATCATAGAGTGAAAGTAGCAGTACGCGGTCATTTCCTACCCCCACGTATGCTGGGATGGACTTGTTTGCAAATAAATAAATAAATAGGTTTTTTCCCCCTCAGTTAGGTTTTTTTTTTTGCATAGCTTTCCTTTCTTGCAACAGTCATTTCTTTACATCTTGATGAATGGGAAATGTAGCAGTTTCTCTGACACTGTCCAACACATATACTTTTCTTCTGAGTTATAAAGCTGAAGGGCTGTGAGGGACTCATAACAATCAAATCATCAAAACAAAGTGAAAAAAGGACAAATAAAATGTCAAGATGTGCTGGTCAATCATCTAAATCATCCACCAAAGAGTTCTCAACAAGAAAATAGTGCATTACTATACAGCTACAGCCAACTGCTTACATTTTTTAGAAAAAATTAGACTTTTAAATTGTTCAGTCAACTGTGTTGTGTTATAAGAAAAATGAAAAAAAAACACAACACAATCTGCAATTAATAGCAAAAATGTGTCTTTTTTGTGCTGAACATATCTTAAAACTTACAAAGTTTGCTATTTTAAAGATAATTAAGATTTAACAAAAATCATGATGGCATGCCAGCTGTATTTAAAAATGCTTTAGGCATGTACATATTAGGCATCTGTCATGTGCCTGTGCAGAAAGATGGAAGGTAAAAGAAACAGAAATAAGGAAATTTGAAATGCACGTTAAAAGACTCCACAAAAGACTGTGGGTGAATTACAGCACTAACGTGCAAGTGATTTTCTTATATAATTAAAAGGTCAAAGCAGTTTGACCTGAACTCAATATTTAATTTAAATTGAGTTGCGGCTTTATAGCATTTGGTTTCAAAAGTTCCAGGCAGAGGTGAGATGCAGAATTTCTATGGAATCCTTTTGTTGTACCTAACAAGATATTGACTGCTATCATCCAAAGACACATCAAGCTATAGGCCATCATTGATCCAATATAGCTTTGGTTTTCCATTATAAAGGGTTCCTTTTCATTAGAGTTTTAAAGGATCTAGTGTAAGAAAGTAAAGACCCTGTATCTATGACCTGAAATAATCTACTCTTTATGAAAGGCTGACAAATCAGAGAATCAAAGAACATGCCTGCAGCTGCAGAGGTTTTATCTGAGCCTAATCTAGGGGTCACTGGAAAATTCAATGCATAATTGAAGGCTCATCAAAGAGAACTTCTCAGATTAAAAGCTACGTTTACTGTGTGAATGAGAAATCCTGGTGTGCTGCTTTGCTTCTGTGTTGTTTGAAGTTTGGTTTTTTTGGTGTTTTTTTTTTTTTTAATGTCAAGAATAAAAGAAACAGCTCAAGGAAAATGAATAATCACTTAAAATGTTAGTTTCTCCTTCCAAAATCAGGCAGCTTTCTCCATGGAAATGGACTTTCTATATTTAAGATAAGTGACGCCACAAACCCTACCACATCTCTATGAAGTAAGTGACAGCCATCCTGCACTTGCTCTAGCATTCAACATTTTCTTTGCTTTCATGTGTTTTTTCTTTTCAATTTTGGGCAAAGAGTAGATAAATGAAAAAATAATCCTTTTGCTATTCCCAAAGTGGAAGAAATTTGGATGTGCTTTCTAAAGCGCGCTTTTTGAATTACTTTTTAGGTAACAACATGTTATTTTGATCTGTTTACGAAATGCTTAGCATGAAGAGCTGCCTGGTTCCAGGCCTGCCACCTCTCATGGGGCGATGTGTCCTCCCACATCTCCCCAGGGCACAGCGTGGGCAAAGCTCAGCTGGGCATGTGCCTCATTCAGAGAGCAGACACAAAATGGGAGAGTGAAATGCTGACTGATTTGACTTATTTATTGATCTTTAAGAGCACTGAAGCACTTTTCAAAACAAAATAAAAAGCAATTTGATTTTGGGAAGAATAAGAGAAAGAAAGGCTCACAGACATTCCCATAGACAAAATGCCTAAAGGTATCACCCTGAGTGTATAGATGATCTTACTCCAAGGGATCACTTGTGTGTCAAAGCCATGTCAAACAGCAGCCCCGCCAAAAAAGGGACAATTCAATGCCCAGTACAGCATATCACCAGCTACGCTGTGGTTAGTGACAGCAAAGTGACATAGGAGCAACTGGCAAGGAAACGGAGGGCAACCGCCTCCTGTGGAGTGAGCAGATTTCTGATTTGAAGAAAGGAAAAAATCATGACTGGATAGTACTGAAAAACAAATTACAGGAAAGCAGACCAAAATGCTAAGTGGCATCTGCTCACCGTGTTTTTCAAAACTTGAATAATTCCGTGTGAGGGCCCTGAGGGACCATTGTGCCTCAGCTGTCCTGATGTGCTGCCCCTAGGATCTCTAACCCTGGGGCTAAGGACTCATGAAGTTCAAGATGAAACACTAAGCTATGTTGTAGGGGAACTTGTATTCAGCCCCATCTCTGATCTTGTCTCCCAGACCAACCTTGGATCTATGCTGAATGTAGCTTGTCTCCTGTCCAGTCCATGTGCCATGTTTCCTTGGATGGACCTTGGAGCTGTCTTACGGAATTATCTCTGGCCCTGTCTCCTTTTGCTGCTGACCAGACTCCCTATATGGACCTGGTTCACCACTTCACCTTCTCTGGGACTGCTGATGGGAGCTGCTTGCTTTGGTCCTTGCCCGAGCTGTGCTGCCAGCTGCTTGTGCCTAGCCTGCTGCCTACCAACTCCCAGTCTTGCCTTGATGACCTGGCTTCCTGCCTTAAGCCAGGGTCTGCCTCATCACTGCAGACTCAGATGATGGTCCCTAGAGTGGGGCTGACCCCAGTTCCTGCCCCTGAGCTGCTGGACTCATCCAGTGCCCTGCCTGTACCTGCTGCCACACTTGACTGATGGTTCCCCTACCCCTGAGGTGCTTCCTGCCCAGAGGAAAAGCAATCAGAGTCAATAATATTCCCTTTCGTATCAGTGGAAATATAATATATTTAAATTTGCTCAGCAAATCATTCTCTGATTTGATAGACCATTCTAAAGCCTGCAGAAATCAACCCAAATTCCTTCCTTTCTCCTCTCTACATCAGCAGTGAATACAGACACAGCCTACATTTAATAACCAGTACCCTTCTAACTAACAGCAAAATTCTCATCAACTTCAGAGAGAGAAGGAACAAATCTCAGGTCTCAGTCCTTGAACCCACAAAGAAGATGACAAAAGTAGTCCCCTGCAGAGCCTCATTTAACAGAGGCCTTTATCAGTAAGACAAGGTGATCTTATTAACTTGCATAGGGAATGTGCATGGAGAAATACAGGGTCTCTGCTAGTACAGAGACAGACATAAAATGGATACGTTTATTAACAAAATGTCATGTAATGATTCACTACTATGAATGAATTTGTAACATTATTTAGAACTAGCATCATATCCTCTCAATATAGTTAAATAATATTACATTATAATAATACAGTTAATAACTGCATTGATAGTTAAAAAATTACTTCATATGTCCATATTTTCAAGTTAATTAAATTTGCTGTTTTATTAAGAGTTATAAAGTTGTATGCTTAATTTACTAAGCAGTTGCTAAGCTTATTTGCCCTGCTGCTCTTCCACATGCTAAGTCCCTTGGGACGCTGGTAAAAGATATTTCTACAATCTGATTTTGATTAATGAAGTTCAGTGGCATATCATTTGACAAACTACTGACATTATTTACAGACAAAAAAATCATCTCTTACCTCCATTATCTTTAAGGTGCAGTGCTATCTTGGTGTCATCTATAAAGCAAATTCAAAGTTAGTTGTAGGAAAATGCATGTTTTTATGTCCTAAGTAATCCAGGAATGACTTTCTAATGTCAAAGGCATTCCAAAGTTAGAAATATAATTTTGTACTCAACAGAAGTTGGATTGTGGTGCTCTTTCTTACACTGTTCAACACTTTACTTCCTTACTACTCACAAAATATTTATGAAAAGTGTAAAAGACAATTCAAAATACTGGTAAATAAGAGTACTAAAGTCTGTCTCCTAACTGAAATAATTAATTTACGTTACATGTGTATACATAGCTTGAGCATTCTATCATATTAAGGACTATATGCCAATAAAATAAAACAATGACTTAGTTCCTCCAATAAGAATTATAAAAAGGTCCACTGGTTTTAAACTCTATTTATTTTCATGTTCCTCTTCTTGTGAACTTTAATGAATAATGCTGCTAAGGCAGGACAAATCCTGCACTGACAGTTTCTAGACTTCTCTTGCTGCAAACAAAACCATCCTTTCTTATCAGTAGATTCCCACCTTGACATGCCTTAATCCCAAATTCTCCTGTCACAGGCCACTTAAAAAATCTGCCCATACCTGGTACCTTTTCGTGTATTAACTTACAATTCCAACAGAAAGCTCCCCCTCCATTTTATAAATGTTATTTCATTAATCTGAGTTAGCTTTTCTGCCCAGATGAATTTTCTCCAGAAGCAGGTATGCAGGGTACCTCAGCCACAGAAAGGCAAGACTTAAGTAGCCAGTGGAACGAGGATGAGAACAAACACACCATCACTTACCTAGGTAATTCAGTTCAGAAGCCTATAGAAACTATTTCACAACAATGAGCACTACATGAAAAGAACAGTGTCAACTGACTGAAAAAAAATAAACAGGCAAATTTCACAGAGGTTTTTAATTTGGATTATCTCTAATTTTCATCTGGCTAAATACAATACCTAAAGGGATTAAAGATTCATGAAGTCTGTGATGGGAGTTTCTTTACTAACTTTAGCAGGGCCCTCTCCTTCTAGTACTTCCATAAGTTTTGAACTATGGCCTGATGGCTAGAACAGGAAAAACTCATTGTAACCATAAGTTCTCCAGAAGTCTGCCTGGCTTGTCTGTGCTTCCCCAGCACCTCCCCCTCCTCCAGCACCCCCCCCTTTGGACCTTACTGTTTCAAGAGTGAGGTGCAATTTAAAAGTAATAGCAGATATTGCCTTGACTGCAATTCCCCACTCCTCTACTGCCCCAAAGAGAAAAAGTCGACGTGCACACATACTTTAAAGGAAATAATCTTATTTTAGACTTGTAAATTACATGTTTGCACTATATAATAATGCAGTGTATACACTTCACCTTCTGTGGGCAGGCTAGTTGGCAGGTGGGAAGTGATGGATCCTCTGGTGGTTGTTAAAACTCTGAACTTTGTGGTGGTTGTCAGAAGGGTGGTGGTGGAGAATGGAGGTGTTTCTGTTGTGTCTATATTCTCACAGATCTTATCTTTTGACTGGAAAAAAAAAGGGACAAAAAATTAATTCTCAGTGGAGACTGTCCCTGAATGAAGAATTTAAGCATGGACAAGCTGTCACGATAAAAAGAATGGAAATGGAAACCCTAACTAAAGGAATTTGAAGAGCTTTTCCATTCCTTTTTTTTCCTTTTTTTTTTCTTTTGAAGTGCTCTACACAGCATTCAGCAATATATATTTTTCATTTAGCTGCAGAAGTTACAATTTTCAATTGTTAATGACAAAACTTCAAAGTCATCCCTGAATGTCAAACATCTTACTTCCCAAAATTAGATTTTAACATCTAAGATTATCATTACAATTTTCACTCTTCTATTGTGAATGCTCACTGCCATTGATCTGGTTTCCATCACAGATGTTAAAAAAGATAGTGGGAATTAAATTGTAGCTCTTCATAGTGAGAAATGTGTAGTTAACTGAAGCATTTAATTGGACTTCACATGTGGTTATAACAGGAGAATATGCATAGACATGTAAACCGTGTATGTGTATTCAACCTACAGAATATTTATAGAGCAACACATTCCCAAAACTACTTGTCCTGGCATGGCAGAGGTGGTGAGATGGAGTTAAAGAGAACTCAGGATGGTGC